>VXAD01001941.1:222900-306467 GCA_013399195.1 Dicrurus megarhynchus | reverse complement strand
CCTTTCCTTCTCCTTCCCTTCTCCTTCCTTTCTCCTTCCCACTCTTACCACCCATCCTGCCCTCCCCTGCAATCAATCAGTAGTCCCAACCTGGAAACCCCTTGCTGTGAATTGGATGGAGCTGCTGGTGGGGTGTGTTCCCATCCAGAGTCTCAACTTTGTGATTCTTTGGATGCTTTGGCTACTAAATTCTCCATTTGGGAGTACTCAAAGCATGCTGCAAGGCCAGTCTCACTTTCTACCCTGAAGATGGGGAATGTTTCAAGCTCATTGTGCTGCCACTGAATATCTGTCACAGAGAGATGAGCACTCCTTTCTATTCCACTGTTCTCTTCACTATGTATTAATTACAGGAAGGGCATCCAGAATGTAGCTTAGGTCTCCTTAATGGCTTTTAGAAATCTAAACACATGAAAACAAACATTGGATTTTGTTCTGTACATAATCCTTACCAGCTGTGACTGAGCTTTATATAAACCAGGCTATTTGATCGACTTCCTTAATGAGAATTGCCTTGTAGTCTAAATCATCTGAGGAGGTAGGACAAAAAGCAAATTTTACTTACCCCTGTGCTGTAGTGTCATCACTTAGAAAAGGAATCAACACAGCAATTAATTATTTTTACACACACGCTCTCATCTGAAGGATTGGCATGATCTAGTACCAGACAGGTAACTGTACAAGTCTGGTAATTCACAGATGTGCAGCATATTTATGGAAACAATCCAAACACATTTGGCTTGGGGGAGGTGGGAGAGGGAAGACCACCAAAACACTTTGGTCTTCTTTCTGAAGATTTGCTATGTGCCCACCAGACCACATGTTAAAGCAGCATTTCTTCAATAAAAACAGAATCTTAACTCTGGAAAATTACAAGATTTGATATGGAAAGTGTCAGCTACAGCTGATGGACACCAAAAGCAGCTGTGGACACCAAAAGCAAACTATAAATCAAAAGCAAAACACTCACTATGCCAGGAAACAAGCTATCTGTGCAAGATGCCCAAAGACTGAAAAGCAGATGCTTTCTCATTAATATCAAAGCAAGATTTACCACATCCTGACCCAACTCTGAAACCAAACACGAGGTGCCACACTCTGGACAGTCACCAGAGTTTCATTTTCCAAACATGAAGAATATCACCCATATCACTTCACTGACAAGGTCAGGAACATGTTCTTTTGAACATTCTTTGTTCTTAGTGGGTGGCAAGAGGTGGGGGCCATGGACAATCTACATTGACTGGAGCAGTATCTACTCCTTGAGCAAGGAAGAACATGGCTCTACCTTCAGCCACTTCAGAGTGGGTATTATGGGTGTCACATGTGAGACTGAGCAAGCCTCCAGAGGGGCTGGACATGCAAGCAATGGCAGCTTGATGGAAGCACAGTGAGAGAAATACACATTTATACCAGACAAGACCACCAGCAAACGAGGAGGCAGTGCTGACTTTGAATGAAGAGTGATGGAGTTTCATTTCCTTAGCTGTGTCTAGAGGGAGGAGGAGAAAAAAAAAAGGAAAACAAACCCCAAATCCCTCCATATACCTTCCAGTCCTAAAAAGCCCAGTGAAAAGGAAGTAAAATCAGTTTCTAGAAAATTCAGCTATGTCTTTTCATGATCACTAAATGTGGAATGGTGGAAACCTTGGAAGATTATTTGTCTCTCTCACCTACTGTTCTACTAGTGGAAGAACACAGGGGGGTTGGAACTAGATGGTCTTTAAGGTCTCTTTCAAACCATACCCTTCTATGATTCTATTTGACAAAGAAACAGGTGTCTATAAAGTTGTATTTTACTTAAACTTATCTTAAACAGAGATCTAGAAACCCGAAATTAAAAGAAACCACTTCACCTAGCAGTAGCATCATATGACTCCTTCCTCCATTACTAATGCCAACTACAACTAGGAGGGCAAAAATGGCCAAGCTGTGAAAAACAGCTTATTTTTCCAGTCTACCAATGGCTTTTGTGCCTTTTTCCACAGTACAGAGGCTTGAACAGACAAGACTCATTCTCAAAGTCCTCAGCCATGCTACGGATGAAAAAAGATTTTCCAGTAGGTTATTTAATCCATGGCCCACCTATAATTACTCATGCACAGGAAGAGAAACTTCTAGTTTCAAGCTTGTGAAAGCAGATTAATGAAAGTGCTTTTGTTTGTGGGGGAAGAGGGAGCAGGGTAACTTGCTTAAAACGATACATTTTTGCCATATGTAGGTAGAAAATAAACCCATCCATAAGAATATATTAAAAATAGATGAAAACTGGCTCCAGACATAAGATTACTTGGTGAAAATGCCAGAATAATGGACACGGAATTTTTATTCTATCAACTCTGAACAACAGGAGAGATTAGTTTATGCAAACTCCACAGAACAAGGCTTTATTTCAGAAAGTAATCCTTCAATTTAGCCAAGATTTTGTTTGCTCAGAGATACAATGGAACAGAAAAAAAATAGAAAATATCTGGCATACAGAAAGACAAGCCTGTGTACTGCACTTAGAAACAATTAAAGATGTGCTTTGCACCAGAGTAAAGCTTTTAACTATTGGAATAGGCAGAGCCAAATCTCGTATTTTGTGCATACAGTTTAAACTGCCAAACAGGGTTTATGCACCGATTAGTGGAGATTATGTAGAGTGGTACAGCCATTTTTTAAAAATACAATATTATTACAAAGAACCCCCAGAGGTTCAAATGAAGATGGTCCCTATTTCATAGACAGTAAAATCACTGAAGCATATCATCACAGCAATGACTTACTACTCCTGAAGGAGCCAAGGGAGTCAAGCTCAGGGCTGTTAATGTAGGGAACAGCCCTCCCCTGCAACTGAACATGCAAAAACCAGTTTACAGCTCATATCAGGTTTTTACTGGACTTTGACCGAGGTCTTAACACATCTGCATCGCTTGTCAGCTTCACCCAGCTCTTCTAAAGAATTAGGATAAATTAAAAACACCTAAAATATCTAATTTAGGAAGTCTCTACTTCTTGTCACTCTAGCAACACCACTGGTGGCTGTAAATCTTCACCAGGCTTTTGGGAAAAGCTACTTTCACAACCCTACCACGTGCATGGGACTATTACATACTGGATTCATGCCATTCTGACATTCAAGTTGGGACGTCTCAGGCCTTACTTCAGTGTATGTCCAGTGTTCTGATCAGCATAAGGCTATTTATCTTCACTACAAACACAAATACTTACATTACTTAACAGCTCTATAAATGCTTTTTTGGATAATCTTCATTTTGTAAAACACATTTAACATGATTAATAGTAATCAGCATGACAAGAGCAATATAATATAAATATGACTGGATTTTAGCAGTACATCCAAAGTGGATAACACAGCATGCTTACAGAAAAACAAACATATTTTTCAGTAACAGCACTTCTCTACAGTTTGACATCAACAGGGCAAACTGAGGTTGTGGACATCAACAGCAACACCAGCATTACCCATTACTTTGCCAAATACTGCCACACTTGGATGTTACCTGAATCATGTCCCACTTCACCTAAAGCAGGCAGTCCACTGCTGTGCATACTCTACGTGTCCTTGGTACGTTACTCTGTGCAATTCAAAGGCACAGGTACACGTACTAGTGATGACCATGTGCTGTGCACGCAGTATCCTCAACATTGCCATGTTTTCGCCCATCCCTCCATGCACTGCAGGAAAACTCCTTGGAATATCCTGCTCTCCTGCTTCTCACACCATCTTACTACCATCCACTAACCGCCCAGGCAAATCTGCAATGGAAGCAAGACCAAACTGCATTTTATGAAAATATACACCAAAGGCAGTTGCCCATCACCACTTTGTAGCTACTTTTGGGTGCAAACTCCACAGGTTCTCCAGACCCTGCTCACACACACAGAGGGCATCTCAGCCCCACAGAAGCAGGATAAGTACCCTCACCTCAGCACAGAAGATGTGGATAATGCTTTCAGTTGGCATAACAGCTTAACTACACTAGTGCAGATGTTTAAGTATGTACAAAACATACCTGTGTCTCTGTGTTCTACCTCAGAGCTGAAGAAGAAATTTATCATCAAGGAAAGTACACGATTTATGTAGTTGATGGTACAATGCACACCACATTCTTCAGGCACATTATCAAGGCAAGCCCCCTCTTTTGACCAGGAGATTGCACAGATTATAAATTAGAGAGACAAACTGCAGTTCTACCATTGCTGCTACCATCTCGCTGCCAAAACAGAAGAGAAAGTAAAGGTTCATTTGGGAGCAGTACAACATACTGACAGGACAAGTCTAGACCTCAGGATCATCCCATAAAAGACCAGTGATGGACTGAAGAAATTTCTCTGGACTACTGACTGAGAAAACCTCCTTGAGTGAAGCAGCCCTGGGGAAAAAAACATTCCTGAGCTAAGGGACAACAGGCAGAAGTGAGAGATGCAACAAGCCAACAACAAAGATAAAACTAAAAAACTGTTTGCCACTTACTATTCTTTTTTTTTAGAGCTGGGCTCAAGCCAACCACACTGTCTTGGAAGAGATCTCTTTCCAGCTTGGGTACCAAGTTATAATACAATTTTCAGTAACTTCTTATTTCTTTGGTGCATCCAAAGGAGGACTAACAAGAAAACGCGCTTTTTGTTTTGCCCTCTCTTCTTCTCCAAATCATTAATATTATTCTAATGCAGGAGATTTTACATCACTTTCAAAGAGAAAAATTCAATTATGTCTATTATTCTCATGACAGAAAAATATCGTGCTGATGATGCCAAGAAATAAAGCGCACAGTAAAATCATCCTGAAGATAAGCCCAGCCCGGTCCCAGAAGGAACAAGCAGGACACCTGTGGAGAGCTGCTGTCACCTTCCCCCTCCTGGCTGGCAGGACCACTGTCCCAGGTGCCTGCAGCGCTTTGCACCAAGAAGGCTGGCCCTCCTCTAGCCACAATCAGCTCAAGACACAGAAATAATTTCAAGCAAGATTTTCACTACTCACAATTTTAGAAAAGCAATTCCTAAACCCGAAGGACTTCTCCGTTTGAAGCACACCTTTAGGCCCACACTTTTTCTATAATAATGAGTTCAAAGGGAATTAGAGCTCGAGCAACAAAACACCGGAGCACTTTAGACAGTGGAAAATGAAGAAAAATAGACATCACATGAAATAAACTGCTGGGCTCTGTGTTGTAGTGGACTATAAGGCAAGGAAGAGAAACACTGTCAAACGAAGGGAAAAGGGCATCAGGCAGGTAATAGCACTATTTATAGAAAAACTCAATTTATGGAGATGCTAGCAAAAAAAGGGAGTAAGTGCCTAAAACAAACTCCTTTACTGGCCTGAAGAAAAGCACGCTTGCATCAATGTCAGCCACCAAACAGACTGGCAAGGACTTTGTGTCAGGCCCTACCAAAGGCTCCACCGTATAAGGAACAAGGCAAGGGGCTGCTCTTCCACTTCAGCTGAAGTTTTTTCCCTGGTCACAGCAACACCCAGCTTTATCCAGTCTGCAGATCAAATGTTTGCTAAATAAAGTTAATTGAAAAACTAAAATATGCAAATATATAGCCCAAAAAACTTAAGAGGACAAATACTTGCGCAATTGAACACATGAATAACAAATTTCCATGCAAATACATGAAGAACACAAGTAGGTTCAGTTCCAAATTTCCATGAGATCTTTGTATGTGTTTAAGAAAACACCTAGAAAATAAAATGTAAATATCTTATGTATTATTAGCAAAGGCAGTTGTGACAGCCATTACAATTGCTTAGCTTCTTATCTGGCAAAATACCTGAAATATTACTTACCATCAAGTCACTGACCTATGAAAATACCAGAAGACAGGAAAGGCAGTGTTTTCAACTACAGTCCAGAATGTGGATGATGGAATTAGAAATAGGTAATATGCCTTTTAAAAGTGATTTATATGGATTTATAGCTATTTCATAAGCCTGTTCAGAACTCTTCAATAGTTCATCTCCTAGTGCTTCTCTTCCTAGATGCAGAAATAAACTTTTTTTTCCCTTCTATTCTGATTTCCAGCAATTGAATCTACTTCACACACCAATGTTAGCATTCCTGTGAAAAATTTTCCTGACTGACAAATCTGCTGTGGGTAAAACAGTGATGAGACAAATCCAGATTTCCTTCTGAGCAAAAAGGTTTCAGGGCAACATTCCCATTAAACAATGATGAATTATAGTGAAACACTGTGTATGAACACTGGGATGAATATGAAATGAGATCAGCTTTGTTAAAGTCGCCACAATAAATATAAGATGAATCAATGAATACCATGCAATTACTGCTGAGCCTTTTAAAGCTGTCCCACTGCAAATGCGCTGCAGGAACTAGAAAGATACCCAGACTTGCTATAGCTGCAAACAGGCAGTGCCAATACTGACTGCAGAGAAAAATGCTTTACCAATCACTTACAACTTGGAAAGGGAAACCAGGGGTGGTCAGAAAAATGCTTAGGATAATGAAGGCACAGCCACCACTCCATCACAGCACTCATCCATCCAGGCAGTGGAAATGGCATGGCATTTGATTTCCCCAAAAAGTGAACTTGAAGACAATTTACTACTGAACCTATGACTTAGGCTTGAGCCTATGCACAGGTCACAAACAGAGAGACTGAGCCCCGGAGAGCATACTCATCAATAAAAAGAACATAAACCACAACAACTATCTTTCTTGAAGTTCAGCCATGGAAGGAATCACCTTTGCGGTTCTCACCCCAAGAGGGTACCCTGCTCTGTTCTTCAACATTTTGGTATGGCTAAAATGGTTTTCCTTTACCCCCAAAGACCCCCCTTGCCACATAAGTAGGTCACCACTTTCAACTCTGAAAAAAAAAGTCTTTTAGGTGATCATGATCCCCCTAAAACTCTGCAGTGAAGCAATTCAGTGCCATGCCACAACAGGTAGGGCACGCCCCAATAAGTTCATTCTGCTGAAATTACTGCTGTGAGATGACAACCAGGCAGAAACAGAGAGCAACAAAACACCTAAGTAATATTTGGCTGCTAGCAGAGAGAGAACCAAAAAAAAAAGGAAGGGCTGTGGAAAACCAGATGAAATCAACACTGCGAGCTACTGGCTTGAAAATAAACCAGCTTTCCACCCACCAGCAGCAGCCACGTACTTGCAAGTCACCGAGATCTCACTAAGGCTGAAGATTTGTTCCTTGCGGTGCTATGACCCATCATGCCATAGTTCACCGAGGAACCAAGTAGCTGGGTCATGCGATGGGCAGATGCACGTGGGAGAGAAACCCTCCGGCTGCCGGAGCTGCTCTGGCTCCCGGAGTCCCCTCTGTGACCAGTGAAGCACATCAGCTCTCCTGCCCCAAGCTTCTGCAGCCCGGGGAGCAGGCACAGGCTGAAACCTGGGCTTATAACCTCGTTTGGATGGATACCTGACACACTGAAAAAGTCAGATCCTTCTTCTTTAAAAACAAAACCACCGCCCCTTTAAAATGTTGAATTCACACGCACACTACACAAACAATGCAGAGACACAACCACATTCTTTCTCCTTTCAAACTAAACTTCACGTAACTTGTTTCCTTAAAGCCATGCCCTAATTTGATAGATGTGGAAACTGATTCCCTCTGTCCTGCAAAAAAATGAAAAAGACAAAAAAGAAAAAGAAATTAATACTAATAATCCAGAGGATTAGGGCTCAGAGGTCAGTGCACAACCTTTTAATGAGTGAGGTATTTAAAGACTGATGACACAGTATATTTTTATTCTTCAGTAATTCAGTACAGAAGTTTACATTGATTGCTTAAAAGGCCATTCGATTTTATTTCCCATATTTAATTGTTCTTAGTGCCCAATAAATGGGTGACTGAAGAAAGTAAAGGATTATTTTATTCTTCTTGTATCATTAAAAATACTGTCAGCCCAACTCACTCAGTCACACGCCCTCTACATGCCCTCCTTGTTTGCACAAAACCATGCGGATTATCTGTTTTTCATTACCACCAAACCCGAAACCCCCACAGTGCTCATGCTCTCTAACCTGAATTAAACCTCACACAGGTGCATGAACAAAAAGGAGGTATTTTACCATTCCCAAGCAGAACTTTATTAATATGACAAAGAAAAACCATAGGGCTTGCACAATGGAATTTTGTTTTACCTTAGAATTTACATCTTCAATGAAAAAGGGCTGTGTGCTAAGTCCTTATGTCTTATCACGGCTTGGATCTCTTTAGATCCTGCTCGTTGAGCAAGAGCTGCAGGTCCTCAGACCAGGAAAACATGCATTTAAACACATGGCTTAGTTATATGTTTAAAGTTCAGCATGTGCTTAAATTAGCTCATCATCTGCTCATCTTTCTCCTTGTCAACAGAGAACAAATGTGAAAGACATAGGAAAGGTTCTCTCGCCTATCCAGTATTTGTTGTATCTCACAACACAGTTAAATTATGCCACTCAGTGAACATCGTGACAACTTTGTAGGTACAAAGTTATTTTTGTGCTTTTCATGAATTATGGAGTTACTGGACGACACACACAATTCCTAGGTTGCTATTTATGCAACATCCAGACACTGTGAGTACTTGATGAACCCACCTACATACTTGCACAATTCCAAACTCACCAGAACCTGAAAAAAAACCCAGACCTGTCAGCTTTCAGTTTCTCTCTTCAGCATTTCTATGATGTAAGAAATTATTATCACCATTTTCCATCCAGGCAGCTGAGGTACAAAGAAATATGGTTTGGATTTGCAGAAGGTTCTGAGGAAGTTTAAAGCCCAGATCACCTTATCTTAATTCCTAACATGTTAGCCTTACTTTCAACAAACTCAGAAGGTGAAACTGTTAATGCCATTGAACTCAACAGGATATTTTACAATGATTTCAACAGTGTCAGGATTTCATCTTCTAACGCCAGAAAGATTTTTATCTAAATAAAATCTGGGACTCTTCCTTTATAGCAATTCACAATATTTTATCACACACCACTGAATTACTGAAAAGTTAACTTGACTCACTACTTCATTTAAAGGGAATCTCCTTCAGTGGAAAATACAAGTTTCTAACAAAAGAAAAAAAAAAGAAGCACATAGCATACAACAAGTTTCATCAAAATACATACATGCATATGAAAAGCAATTTTTAAAAGTCATTTTCATGTACCATTAAATACTGATGATCTCAAAGATCATCAGTGTAGAAAAGAATATTGCAACATGAACAAAAAAGGAAATGGCATAAAATATCTTTTGAAAGATAACCATGTAGAGTTTTTGAAATGCAATCACACAGTTGAAGTAGTACAATTTATATTGGATCTGTAATCTACTTAAGTATTTATTGATTGACACCCATGACAAAATAACTGTTGCCCTAATAGGATTCACATCCAACATTTTTTAGGTTTCCCAAATAGTTCACATGGTACATTTACATATAAATCAATTAATATTGACTGATTGATCAATATATGCACAGTATGAAAAAGAGTTTTGGCGGCTTTATGTTCTCCGCAGAGCAGCTTTACCTACTGATGATTAATTTTAATTTACTTTAAAGGATTCTATTGCACTGAAACTTTAATTAAAAACGAAATGAGAAAGTCTATAAAGTCTGCATAGCATCAATTACCTAGACTTGATATCCTGCACTTCGCCTACCCTCTGTACATATGGTTTCTGTTAAAATAATTGGAAAGCACTTCTGAACAATGTCACCCACACATCTATTCTAAGAGTGAGAGGATATATTACCATTAAACGTCACTATTATTAATAAAGAAACAATTAATTCTTCATTACCTATTTCTAAAATACACCATCAGACTCCTTCAGTTCAAACACAAATAAAATGTTACACATGCCTGTCAGTGAAATGGGTAATCACCATCGTTGTTGTAATTTATACTGTTTTCTGTTGTAAGCCTAATGCCTCATTTATTTATAAAGCTTTTTGGCTCACATTATAAATAGCCTCTTTGAAATATTAAAAAAAAAAAAAAATCTAGTTCTTATTAAGCGAACTCACATACCTCCTGTCAACTCTTTCCCCACAAAATGTTGATTTTAATTTGCATTACACCTTTTTTGGTGAACAGGCAACATTTATGTTTATAAATGTTACTGTTTCATTAAAACACACAAAATAATACTTTCCATTGATGCATGTATGTATATAAAAAATACGTGTTCTGCAGACTAATCTCAATCCCACACCAAGAAAATCCACACAGAAAATTATTTGAAAACTGCTGGTGAGTTTACACTAGGAGTAAGTCCACTCAGTAGCCATATAGTGTCTGATTTAAACATCGATTCTACCAACATTGTTTTGGATCAGGGACAAGAACAGTTCAATGCTTTAATTATTAAAAAAGCATGGAATTGTCACAGTCCTCATCCACTGCAGCCAGCATCAGGTTACAAGCCTCCGTGGTGTCTCTGGCACACTGCCGGGACTATTTACTGCTATTTGTAAATTAGACGCTTGTGTAGGAATGTCAATTTTAAATATCTTTGTTTAAATGAGCCTGACAAGAGATGACCAGATATACATTTTATGTGACCACTAAATAATTGCATCACGCGACACCAGCTTGTGAATTTTACAGGACAGTTAATAACAACCTACAAGGTAGCTTGAGAATTCACCACTAAAAAAAATAAAGCCATTGAAAACAATAAAAAGAGTACTCTATAAAGCTGTAACAACAAAAACACCAAAAAAGTCAACTACCATCCATAACGAGAGCAAGCTCTGAGCTCTCCATTTCTGAGAGTAATGGAGAGTCTAAGGTGCCCCATCCATCCTGCTAATACAGCTCCACCAATTATTTTCCATATTCTACATCAGTAAGTTAAAATATGTTTCCAATGCCTAACACAGCAGTCATTAAAGTTTCCCCTGCCTCAATCAGCATAACTAATGAGGCCACATAATAACAGAATGCAATCTCTAATGAAAAGCCCAGCAAAGTCTCCCTGCTACAATACTGCTCATGATTTAGTATTCTCAACTTGTCCATCCTCCATCTTTTACTCTGTGGATATTATCACCACTCAGAAAATTACATTTCAATGAACTTGTCAGGAAATAAGTAATAAATTAATCAGGCAGCATAAACCAATTACACTCATTTTCTGTGTGTTTTCTTCCAGGGCCCACGCACGAATGCAGTGCTGGCCGCGCTGGTTATTCCTGCTGACTGCTCAGAAAGGCTGCAGGCTGCGAGTAGGAACAGTGCTGGAAGGAAAGGGGAAAGCATCTTTGCTCTGCTGAAGCCATCACAAGTATTGTTGATGCCAGAGGAGATGCAGCACCAAAACACCGCTATTTTTTAATTTCTTTTTTTTTTTTTTTACAAAAGTATATACAAATCCCTATACAAAACTGAATCAGTTCAGGAACTTTGAAAAGTATCACAAAATACCCAATGTGAAAACTTCCATCACCTCAGCAGGTTTGCAAGTGTAGCCCTGTCTATTTCTAGTTCTCAGTGGTGACCAAGGAAGGTGCCTACAAGACTTAAGTTGTTGTTACGAGTATTTCAATGTCACATTTGGGAGTAACCAAAGCAATTTGTGCCAGTGGCTATGGCTAAACTGAGAGAACTGGGAGGGTATTCAATGGAACCCAACACTGTTTAGGCAGCACCCAGCTGTAAGGCAATTCCACTCTTCCCTCCAACTGCTAGAAAAACCTTTAATATTGATGATGTTACTTCTAAACATGGGAAACGAACAACAGTACCATGTTGTCATGGGTTAGCATAGTTTGAGTTTTTGAGGAAGACTCCTTCAGCCTCGGAAGTGATTTTTTTGCACAGAGGTGCTTACAGTTTCCTCTAGACCTGACCTAACCAATCAACTGGCTAGCTGGAATATTGACAACTTCTTTAAGCCACTTAAGAAGCTCGGTACGCCTCTGTGATACACATTTAAGAACGAACAGAGCCCGGGGAAGTTCTCTCTTCCTTCCGGCTTTCGGACAGGTAACTGGGGGAGGCCCGGGGCACGGCCCAGCGGGGCCGGGCCCTGCTCGGCCCGGCCGGGCCGGCCAGGAG
This sequence comes from Dicrurus megarhynchus, assembly GCA_013399195.1. Lineage (NCBI taxonomy): Eukaryota > Metazoa > Chordata > Aves > Passeriformes > Dicruridae > Dicrurus > Dicrurus megarhynchus. The sequence goes on along the minus strand of VXAD01001941.1, from coordinate 294,420 downwards.
CCCACCCTGGAGCGGCCCTGTTCCATCTGCGGCCCGGCCCGGCCCCCCCAGCCCTGCTCCGGCCCCAGCCCTGCTTCGGGCGGGCCAGGCCCCCTCAGCTGCTCCGGACGGGCCATGCCCCCCCTCACCCACTGCTGCTGCCCGGCAAGGAGAGATAAGCGAATTCCAGCTGCAAGGCCGGGTGAGATTAACTCTTTTAGTGCTGTAAGATTTCTCCAGAACAGATGAAGCTTCCAGACATTCAATCCTCTCCTGAGTCAGAGGAAAAGGACAGATGATGGCACGTGAAATAAACAGCACAGAGACACCAAAGTCAGCGAAGAAGGAGGAGCTGAAACCCTGAGAGAGGAGAAAGAGGAGATGCTTCTCCTGGAAGCTGAAATTCTCTTGTAAGGCTGTGGTGATGGACTATAATATATCTCAGTGTTCCCGTTGTAATTTCATGAAGCATGGTGGGGGGAGGCAGAGCGTTCAAAACCGCAACCCATGGGTAGAAGTACCTGTGCTGCATTAAGCAACTACTGAAGTAGCTGTGATTTATTGAGAAGTTTTAACAGAGAGAGTTGAAAGTGATGTAGACTCTCTCGCTCCCAGAGGAAGGCCTCTGTGCCTTTTCAGTTGAAGGTGATGAGGACCCTCTTGCTGCCAGAGAAGAAGGGGGCCTCTGTGCCTAGAGATAAAGATGCACCTACAGACAGGTGAAAAGAACTTTTGTTTTGAAGGAGATGAGGACCCTCTCGCTGCTGGAGAAGAGGAGGGCCTCTGTTCCTAGAGATGAATATGCACCCACAGATGGGTAAAGAGAACTTTTGTTTCTGAACAGCTCATCCTTAAAATGGTACCCCATTAGCTAAAGGAATTAACCCTCGCAAGCAGTTGTGGGGAAAGCTGCAAGTTGAGGGAAGGGACTTTCACAGGCAAGGAGAAACCATTCCGGGCGGCCTTGCTGTGACACTGAGCCACAAGAGAACTGTTTAACTGTTTTCGTGTGGAGATGTCTCCATAGCATGAGCAAGAGAGACTCCTCTCCCTAGGTGGACTGAGAAAGTTCTTCTAGAGATGGTAAACTGACTCTGGAAAACCTTGAGGGTTGTTTTTTCATGTTGTCGGTGGGAGGAGGGAAGAAGGTGGGGGGAGGAGAAGTGTTCTGAAGGTTTAGTCTAACTTTTTTTTCCTTGCCTTGTAGTTCTGTTAATAAACTTCTTTATGCTTTTAAGGTTTAAGTTTTGTGCCTGCTTTGCTTTTCTCCTGGTTCTTATCTCACAGAAGGAAAATAAGTAAGTAATGGGCATTTTGAACCAAACCACTACACTAAAATTGGTGTTTCCGCCCGGTTACCCAAACTGAACCCGCTACACATGTGAAGTAGCAGTCAAGAGCTCCCATGCTAACAGGGACTGAACGATTCAAATTGGATGCCTCTTGCTCCAGGCTGTGTGAAAATTTGGGAAGAGCAGGGCACTGGTTTAGCACCTCTTGTTTAAGGCATAACGTCTATCTTCACAAGCAAGAGAACCAGAAGGATTTTTTTTTTAACAAATAAAGCTCAGATGCTGAAGCGCAAGGCACATGCTGTCATGGCACAAAATTTCACAGCAAATTATTCAGATGCAAAATCTGAATAACACAGACTTCTGGTACTATAAAAGTGAGCCCAGGTGACACACAAAATGGCACAGAAACTCCTTGCTTAACAAGGAAATCTAGTCCACCCATTCACTGCCTTCAAAGGATTTAGCCGGACTCTAAACAGATGAACTTTCAAATAAAAACTTTCTATCAACTGTTTTTGTTGATATATAATGAAGATTTTATGCATGCAAACACACTCTTTCCATGTATGAAATATTTCAATGAACTCTTAAACTTAGTCCTGCAAGAGTAATTACACAATCATCATGCACCTGCCAGACTCCAGACCCTTGCAGAGCACCAACATCCTTTTTGTGCATATTGTCTGTGTTCTGTCTTGGCTGGGAAAAGATCCAAGTGGGTTAAGCTCAGGGAGCTCATTGTCATTGCCACTTCTTGAAGGCTGAATATTGTTTAACCTTTCCCCTGCAGTCTGCATAAAATTCCTAGAGGGCAGTTTGAGACTCATATGGACAAATTAAAAGTGGGATTTATTAAGACTGGAATAAAAGAAATTGAAATAAAGTATGTCCTGATACATGTAACCTCATATTTGGCATGAGGTAGGCCAGAAGCACGGTAAAAAATTAAGTTACAGCATTTAAAAAAAATTTATCTACCAAGTACTTTTGCCACCAAGCTAGCTGCCAAAGTAATATCCCCCCTTCGTGACTTTTACAATACTTTTCTTTTCTTTATTTATCCTCACAGCAGACAGCTCCTACCAAGAAGTCATGTGCTCTCATACCCTTCCCTACATTAATTTCAAACTGCATTTATCTACCTTAATAATTTCAGAACCTCTTTTTTTTCTTCTTGCTTGCCCATTTTATATTATCATCCTAAATATTTTTTTAAAGGTAGAACCAAAGAAGCTCATACTTTCACAGCACTGGTCAAGGACATGAGAAACTGAACAAGACATTGTACTTTTCACCTCCACTTCCAACAGCATAGAATAATGCTTACAAAACAGGATTATTTGAGCTTGTTCAGGTACTGATAGCAGTAAAAATGGAGCAACACAGTCACTGGCTGGCTTGGAGATAGACTCTCCTGTGTTCAAGCCTGTGCCCATGCTACCCTTTCTCCATAGCTCAGGCAAACCAGACAGGCTAAAGGTCATCCTTTGCCCACTTCTGTTGAAGCCACATCTCTGAATCTCTGACCACAGGTATCTCTGCAGACAGCACATGTGACATGTGTATTGTGCTGCCAGAAAAACACCATGAGAAAAAAGGAACAGGTAGTCCCATTCTGTAAATAGAAACTAAAATGGACCAGCAACACCCACGCATTCCTACGAAGGCTGGAGGAGACAACCTCACCAGTCAGACCCGATGTGCCGTGGTGACAGTGTCAGTGGCAGCATTTTCAGCTTTTTGCTGCTTCACAGTAGGTTTTTCCCAACATGTTCCAACAGCAGCCGGCCCCACAGTCCCAGCAGCATTTAGAGAAACTGTGCTGCTCAAACCTTTAACCCAGTTCACCACAACCACAAGCAGGAAAGCTTTAGCAAGCCAGTGGGTCTACTGCAGAGATAAAAAGTGCTCACAAACCAGTACACTGCAGCACAAGTTCATTTTGCTATCCCTGCTTCATCTCCATGCCACAGGGAAACAGCCCTTTTAGGTAAATCTCTTTTCCAGCCATCTTCCATTTTCATGAGTTTAATTTCCTCGTATTATCCTAACTACATCACAGTGGGTCATGCTAAATGATTTCTCTTCTTTTTCTTCCTCGGTTCTGTACCTTTTCATATACTTCAGAAACAATGAGGTAGTTCTTGTGCCCTATCCTTTCAGCCTCCACTAGCAAATATTTAAGTCTTTCAAATTTGTGCTTTGAGTCCATAATTCCAGCACCTCAAGTTTGTTTAGTTCACTGGCTTTCAGAGTGTAAGCATCCTGGTGTCAAATGCCATATTTTACCTTCCAAAGGAGAATATAGCTCCAGTTGTACTCACTTCAGGGTTTTTCTATTCTGGGAAACAAAGCAAAACAAACAAAAACAAACAAATGCACCATTTTCCCCAGTTGCCCTTAATTTGACTTCACTACGGTCCACATTACCAGAAACAGCAGCTAAACTGTCTTTGAAACTTTATTCACCATAGCCAGAAAAAAAGGAGGAAAAAAAGACTGGTGAAATGCCTTTAAAACATGCTTTAATCTAGCTGGAATGCCATAAATTGCTTCCAGATGTGCTCCATACAAAAGTCAATCATAGCTATTTATACTGACACTCTGCAGTCCAAACAATCTGAATCCAAATGCCATGTCTCTGCTACAATAAAGCTATAAATGTCAGTCTTGTTGAATCTGGAGAGGTGTTGAAGAGTTCATGCTAGTTTGCTTTCTGGGCTATTTGTTAGCCAGCAATTATTTAAAAAAAAAAAAAAAAAGAAAAGAAAAAAAAAAGGGGAAAAAAAGAAAGGAAACAAAAAAACTTTTAAAATAGGTCTTTTCCTTGCTGAGCTATTCTTAAAGCACACCTGACACCTTCCAATCATGACCTTGAAAGTGCCACAGGTTACAAGTTGAAATTCATTTCATAAGTTAGAAAAATGTAGTGCTTAGGCTCCGAGCCAAGAATAACTGAAGGGCTTGGCAAGGCTCCCATGCCCTCCCCTAGAACGAACACACACGTAGTACACCTGGGACTAAATGAACTGAAGTACAGTAAAATGACACACCAACTGCAATAATACTTCTATTCAAAAATCTTCCAGGGTATTGGGGGAAAAAAAAATAATTCTTGCTGTAGGGGAAAAAAAAAAAGTTTGGAAACTGTACCCTCATCAGTTGTTTTGCATGCAACACATTGGAATCTAAGTAGACTTCACTTGGGAAAGCTGAATAACCAGCATTTAGATGAAGAGATGACCTACGGAGTTATCCCACACTGTTTCAGGAAAATGTATTATTTTTGTGTAGTCTCCACAGAATTTTCTCGTTCATTTTTACAGACTTCATTAATATCCTTTCCAGTCCCCTGCAAAAGTGCACCTGCAGTTCAATTTATGTATAAATGTTCAGTTTTAATTCTGGATTTTTCTAAGTGAAAGACAAGAGGGAATTTTCTTATCATTGCATGCAGTTTGGGGAATTAAAACATTTCAGAAAAATCACAACATGTAATGACTTTAGTCTTCAGTTCCCTGCCTTTTTATTTCCCTTGATGTTTGCCTCCTATTCCAAAGATTTCCTCTGCCTTCCCTCAGTTCCTTACCTTTTTCCAAGTCCAGAAAACCATCCCTAAAATGGAGCTGAAGAACATTGCTCCCTCCCAGGTTAAGCTGTAGCATGCACTGTCATTTTTAACCACACAGGTTGAGAGAAAAAGGCAAAAAATGCACACTGAAGTGATTCAATTTTGGTCTAAAACTTTCAGAGAAGGGAAGCGAATTGTACAAGACACAGTATTTCAAGATTCAAACCCTATATATATACACACACAGAAAAAAATTGAATACTTTAGAGCAAGATTTGTGCTCTCAGTTCAACTTACTGGAAAAATTTAGTTTTTAATAAATCTCTTCAGTCAGAGGTTATACAAATGACTACAGAAGCAGCAAATATAATACCTGTATTTAAGAACGGGGGAGGAACCTATCTAGTGAACTACCGAGCTATCAGTCTGGCCCAAACATTAAGCAAGGTTTTGTAACCTATTTTGAAGGAACGTAATTTCTGTGTAATTGCAGGGGGTTGGAGGAGAGATAAGCAACAGAGAGGCAGAGAAGCTATTCAAGTTAAAAGACAATTCTGGCATAAGAAGAAATGATGAGGACTTGGCCGCGAATCCACTAAGAATGGAATTCACAAGCACGTGCCTAACCATGAGGAGGGCGAGATGCTCCAACCACTGTCCCACGGGAATGAGATGGAGGAAAACCCTACCGCATGGGAGGCTGAGAAATTTACATGACTTCAGTATCCTGCAACAGCAGGGGATAAAACTTGATGCACAAGCTGCCTTCCTCTCCTGTGTCAGCCTACATTCATGCATCTATCTTTAATCTTAGCTCCTATCAGACAGTGAGGAGTTTTCATTGCATTGGTTCTCCAGATAAAGACATTTAACTCTTGCAAGAAAAGCTTGGGGGCTGCTAAGGCCATAAATAGAGGGCACCAATATCATTTTTCAGTGACATCCCTCTATCAGTGTATTTCTTCCTTTTCTTCTGCCCCAGCAGTGATACCAACCTTCAGAAACCTTCTACCTCCATGAACTTTACTACACAGTAACACCATGTTATTGTAGATCCTCATACTATCAAAATTTATACAGAAAGTCCTTCTCACATCCTACCTCACTGTAAAGACCTACCACACTGCCTCTGAACATGACATGCTCTCTCTGAAAAGCCTGGCCACACATTTTTAGCATTTAAAGACAAATGCACACCCAAAGGAAGCAACTAATTTACTCTGTGTCTATAATCCTTCTCTCCACTAAAGCACAGTGTTCTCCCCTCAACTGTGCATTAAGCTTTCCATTTAGATCCCAAACCTTCTGATTCTAGGACTTAAGAGTCTTCTCAGGGAGCACCAGCCCCACTCTGGGATGCAATAAAGTAAAGCAACTATGACAATAATAATAACTAATACTAATCATTATCGCTAGCTTTAAACTCTATGAATCTGTTCTGCTTTTGCAGCTGTGCTGTTTCTTCTGAGGCACCAATGGTGCTGCCAGCAGCCTAAATGTTAGTATTAATTCAACCCATCCTTCCCATCCAACAAAAAGTACCTTATCTCCAGATCTGCATAGCTTCTGCATTTGTGATGGCTGACCCCCAAAAAGAGATAGAAGGAGAACAAAAGTCAGTAAAGTTACCAAAATATACAATATAGCTACTGTTTCAAACAAACAGGTTTGAAGCCAATATAATTGTTAACAATATCATCCAATGTTTTATTTGCTTTAGATTTGTCGTCCTTTATTGGAAACAATAAGCCTTCCAAAACAAAAAAGAGAAAAGAAAAAGAGAGAGAGAAAAAACTCCTCACTTCATGTTTAAAATTATTTACTATAGCTTTAAAAGTAACAAATGAAGCACTTGAGTCTCAGATGTGTAACCAGTAGGGAGTTGGCTCGATGCATCAGTTTTTACACCTCTTGCAGTTAAATCAGAGATCCAAATGCAAAATCTAGCACTCGGTGGTGAACTTATAACACTCCCTGGAGGAGTGTGTCCATAAACCATTCACTGGATTACACTCATCCATACAATACTTTATTTTATAAATCCACTCCCCACCAAAAAAAAAAAAAAAGTAAAAAGGAAAGAAAGGGAAAAAAAAAGAAAAGCTCAACTAAGGTGAAGTTAAGGTTGCATAAACTATAGATCATTTTTGTCATCACATGTCTAAGTCTCTGCTTTCCTTTTTGAGATTTCATTAGTACAACTTTCCGGTGTTTTTATCTCAAATGGATTTGTTTCTCCAAATTTGCGTCTTGGCCAGGAATGGGATCCAAAAACACCCAATGACATATGTGGCACAGCCACGCGTGGCGCAGGAGCACTCCCAGGCCTTTGGAGTATGCTCAGCAGAGCTAAAACACTTTCGAAAACTGCTGCGCTGACTTTTCTGTGGAATGTCCTTAGTGACAGTTTTTTGGGAGTTTCACATTACGCCTCATGTTCTTATGAGTCTTCCGGACATTAAGTCTTTCGCAACGTATTTCACAGAGTCATGGAATCATTGAGGTTGGAAAAGACCTCTAAGATCATCGAGTCCAACTATTAACCCAGCACTGCCAAGCCCACTAAATCATGTCCCTAAGTGCCACATCTACACGTCTGTTAAATACCTCCAGGCTTGGTGACTCAGCTGCCACACTCGGCAGCCTGTTCCAATGCTTGTCAACCCTTTCTGTAAAAAAAGTTTTCTTAATATCCAATCTAAACCTCCCCTGGTGCAACTTGAGGCCATTTCCTCTCATCCCATTGCTTGTTACTTGGGAGAAGAGACTGACCCCACCTGGCCACAACCTCCTTTCAGGTAGTTACAGAGAGTGATAAGGTCTCTCCCAAGCTTCTTTTTCTCCAGGCAAAACAAGCCCTGTGCTCTTTCAGCTGCTCCTCATAGGACTTATGCTCTAGAGCCTTCATCAGCTTCCTTCTCTTCTCTGAACGTGGTCCAGCACCTGGAGCACATATGTAAACGTGTGCACACACTATGTATGCGTGCTCACATGCATGTACACGTGGATACATGCACACGCAAACATACACACAGATTGGGGCTAAAATGAGAGTGGATAAAGATCAGTGTAACTTCACTGAATTCAAAGGAATCTCCATCAGATGAGAAAACATGAGGACAGTGAACCTGCCTGAATGGCCTACTGACTATTTCAAAGTTCAAAGAACATAATAAAAGTGAAGATTTCCAAGGTCCTTCATGATTAAGAAAAAGAAAGCACAAGCACTAGTAACAGAAAGAGTGGAGGGTTTTGTCCTAGTGCATACCATTCTCTTCTCTGACTATTTAGCACACAGCTCCCACTGTCAGCTCCTTTCATGTCTCTTGTTTTATTAAAATTGCAGAAAGGGTGGCTTCTGAGGCTTAATAGTAGTGTTTGATTAGTCAGCCTCCACTGACCATAACTTTTTTATCTTTTGGAATATGACAGTTATCCAAATTTCTACATTTACTGTGATTTCTCAGCTATGCCTGCATGGATTTATCACGCTCCAGGAAAGCTTCCATTGATTCTCTACCAATTGTTCACCTCAGTCTAAAAAACAATCTTAAACAGAGTTCTTTAAATGTGCATTAAGTCCTTGAGAATTTTTTTACTTGTCTTATAAAGTGACATTATTGAAAGAAATATTTCAAACTTTAAAACTTTGAAAACTTGCCACAATGCTCACCTCCCCCAATTCAATTCAAACACAAAATGGAGTTCCGCTTCCAGTGGTTCAAGTACATGAAAAATTTAAATAAACAAAAATCTCAATTCAGGTTCATTAAACTTTGATCAAGGCAGAGATCATTTTTCACACTATTATCTGACACTGCACTCGCAGTTTACCCTCAAGCCCCTTGCCTGCAGCCACAAAGACAGAACACACTGGATTTGCCACTGAAACGTCCAGCTATCACAGATACATTTCTTGCTGCAATGGAGATGGGACCAGCAGCAAGGTCAGCTCACCTGCAGCTTTGCCTTCTCCTCCAGCTTTGCCAAACCCCAAACGGTGGGTCAAACCAACAGTACTATCAATGTCAGGTTGATCCATTGCATGACCCCACACAAAGGAAAGATGTGCTCTGATAATATGCAAAAGTGGCTAACAACTCAATTAGTCAGTACACATAATTATGCCCTCGAGTGTTAGGAAACTGAAAAGCCAGTTTGGCTATAAAATACGTTGGGAATCCTAATGTTATGGTCCGTAAGACAACAGAACATCACTTATGCTGCATTTTATCTAGTCCTTGAATGCACCTCTCCCTGTTCTTGATGTAAGATTTTCATTAGCCATTATACAGCTGAACATGAAAGCCAAGCCAGAGAACCAAACCCATTCAAAGACACAGCCACATTAATAAGTTGACAGCACATGCTATAAAATACAACTGTGGGCCTCTTACGTGAGTCACAACCAATAACTTTTGCAGCACAACAGTCAATGAAGAATAACCACCACCCCAAAAAATTGTGTCTTGGTGAGCAATAACAGGTAATGGTTTGTTCCTCTGTTTACCAGCCAAGCTCCAGAGAATAATCTTCTCCAATTACACCATTCTCATGCATTGTGCCATACTTCAGTGACCACATCTCCGTGTCAATGTTTTTTAATTCTTTTATCTCCCCTAATCTTCTGTTTTAAAGAGCTACCCTAAGTCTTTGCTGACATCATTCAGCTGAATTTCCATTACCACAGAAAAACATCCGCCCCTACTAATTTTTTCAGTGTATTTTGTGGCATGTTATTGCTTTTTTTTAAAATCAACTAATAAAATCATATTGGAGAGTTTTTCAGTGCAGCCTAAGCAAACACTGGCTTGTGAGTACAATGAGGTATAGTACAGTATGCAAGAGAAGTCAGAGGCTGAAATGAGAATACAATTTCCCATGAGAGAGTTCTATGTTCGAGCCATTTAACTTTAAAACTAGTTCAATATTTGAACAAGACACTATTTTATTCCCATTCAAAGTTTAAACACAGATCACTTCGAAATCAATCATAAATTCAAACCTCTTTATTTTAGAAACGGTTTCAATATTTAAAAGCTTTTTTTCTCTCTTTAATGTAACTGCACCTTCAAGGCTGCAGAAGCAGAACTGACTTTGAGATCCTTAAGAGCAATGCTATTTTCCTGCCAATACATACAAAAGGCAGTTCTAGGAAAAAGAAAAAAACCCACAAAGGCGAGGCTGTGCTTTGCTTCAGAGTTTAAGAACAAAGTCTGGACAAAGAACACACAGCCTAGTCTTCAGCCCAAACTGAAGTAAATTAACTTGGTGTGGGTGCTTTTCAGGGCACACCACCATCATTCCTTGTTACTGCACAGCTTTTGTCCTCACCTGGGTGTAAGGAAAAACCAGATGAGTGGGATCAGTGTAGACAAAAAACAACCCTCCTTTAGGATAGTGATTACAGAGTGAGAGATCTGCAACTCAGAAGGAGGACGTAGAGCCCGTTGGTGGCCCACGCGTACTGGCGTCCCTGTCCCCACCCAGCACGGTGGTGCTTGTCCTGCTGCCTCAGAAGCCTCACGGGCCTGCTGACAGTGCAGAAATGGACTGCTCCAGCTCCGCAACACAGAAAAAATATTTCAGACTGGTGAAATAGCAACATTTCACACCCATATTTCATTTCAGTACGATGATCTTAAGAGTTCTTGGGGGTGGGTGTTACATTTGCTTGTTTTTAAACCTTAAAACTCATTCTTCAGATGGGCAACTTATCACAGAGAGTCAGTGATGGAGAGGTGAAACCAGGTGAATTCCTGAACTGTGTCAGTGCCAGCTCTTTGGCACATGCCACTCTCATCCAACTAATTTCAATGCCAATTTGTTTCTAAAAATTATCTTTTGTGCCTTCATCTTTGTACAAAGCTCTTTCTCACAAGCACAGAGCATGCAGCTCAATGCCAATGTAACACTGCAAAAATACTCATATCAAGTAGAAAAGACAAACTGATTGTTCTAAAGCAAACAGTCTTATTAACCTCAGGGCTGCCCTGTTCTGGTTTCTGGTCAACTAGAGTCTTCACAATCATGTTAAAAGACTCCTCTTAAAAGGATTAAGCATCTGTATTATCAAGAGACCACAGAATAGGAGCAGGAATTAGGCTGTGTCTTTGTGATATCAATGCACTCAACTACCTATGGCTTTGCAAGGTAGTAGGAAATATTATTTAGCTGTATATATAGCAACATGATAAACCTGACTGCATGGGTAGTCATGCTGCTGCACTAGCATCTGAATGTCACCTTTCCCAGGAGAGGGCAGCTGTCATTCATAACCATCTCTCCTTAATTGAAAAATGAGGGGTCCCTATTTCCAGGAAGTCATAGGCCAAGAACATTAGGCAATAAATGAGCTTTACTTTTTACGTACCTCCAAATAAAAAGAAATCACTTGTAATCAACACAGCATTAACATACTGTCTTGTAATATTTCACATAAAACATGTCACTGAAAACTCAGTATTGAGCAGGAAGGAATTTGATGAATCAAGTAGATGAAGCCAAGATGTAGTTATTAGATGCATTACATCTTTAGCACATCATCTGTAAAAATGTCCAGGGTAAACTAACGCTCCAGGGGAAACCTGACCTTTAAGAGGCTCCCTAATACTACATCTAAATTAATGTCAGTGACAGGCACTTCAATCTAAAATAGCAGGGTTCTTTCATTCTATCTACACTATCTATTCATCCATTTATTTGTGTGTAAATGTGTGTGTGCATAAATGGATTTGTGTCATTCTGGCACTGGGGGAGTGGGTGGGGGACAAAAAGAGCTCATATATATGGGGTTTTTTATTTCCATTCCTTACTACTCCCATGCATACTGTTAGTTTTGCAGGATTCATTCAGAATCTTTTCAGCATAAAAAAATGGTAGGAAAATTATTTTTTATAGTAACTAAATCTACTTCTCCAAGTAGGTATCAACCTTGCAAAATAAACATGCCTGAACTAGAGCAGGATGGAATTCTTGCAGCAATCAATATAACAGGCAATTCTGAATTTGTTTTAAAGAGCTGGGCTGGGCTCTGACATGACTGGTGGTCAAGATAAAAATCATAATTGAGATCAGTTTTTCTGTTTCAAAACAAAACACTGAAAATAAATTCCCTAGAAGATGCATTTCTGCCTTGGAGGAAAAGAAACAAATAAACAGTACACTGCAAGATACTGATAATAGAATAATTTCATGGCTGTTAGTCAAATCGGTGCTAACTGTGGTGGCCAAACCTTCACTCACTTCTGGTTTTCATTCCATTTTGGAGGTTTTATGATGAAGGGATGAGGCAACCGCAAAGCAGCCACTCTGATGACCTTCCTCCAGGCTTCTTATGGTGCTCTTCCTCCCCTGCCAACACCTCAGAGAGGACCAAACCCACCTAGACCTGTGGTACTTTGTCCCTCCACTTCTCAGAGACAACTGCATAATGGTGTTTTCAAGAGATATGTCTTCATGCAATAGAAGCTGAAATCTGTTCCTTGATGCAAAGGATTTACACCTTGCTCTGAAATGAGGACAATCACATTAGCTAAATCCTAGCGAACTAAAACTGCTAAATCCTTTCACATTTTGTTGATCAAGAACCCTTTTATTGGAACATTTTTCTTTTCAAGTCTCAGTTCAGTAATAAACTATCCTCTAATTGGTCTTTATGCTATGAAGAGCTACCTTGCATTTTAGCTACTTTATGTGTGGTTATATTTTCTTACAAAGACACAATTGATCAGGAATTACCATAATCCCACACAGAGAAGCAGTCCTAGAAGCACTGAGTGCATAAAACATTAATGTCAGTAATGCAGACATGACAAGTTTCAACTCTCCTTTCAGCTAAACAATCTGCCTCTTTCATACTAACATCACCGTTCAGCCCATGGGCTACATAAACATTGTCAAACCTGGTTTCAATATAAAGTGAGCACATTAATGTTCCCACTAATATACATTTCCCAGTAACCACTCTATTAGATTGCTTAGTTCAAACTGCATGACATATCCCATAACATATCAGACAGTTCAGATTCACAAGCTCAGAAGATACAGATATTCTAAGTATTAAAAAAACCCCAACTTTCTCATGTGTGTACTCATGAGCCCTGGTAATCCAAAAGCTCCCATGAGGCTCTCAAGAAAACATGCCTGTGTGGCACACAGCCCTCCTCTGTTCAGTGAGAGTTTTTTTGGTTTTTGCTTTTTTTATTTTTGGATGATGGTCTTTCACTTACTTCTTCACAAAGACTAAGTAAATGGACACAAAAATAAAGAGATGCTGTTTAGAGCAGATAATCCTTTCTGTAAGCTCAGATAATTTATCTAGGACCAGTGGATCCAGTGATGACTCTCTATTAACTTTTCCCAAAAGCAAGCCAGTTGAGTGGCTAAAAGGTTTAACGTACATGATGTAGAAATTCCCTGATGTAGTTCACTACAGACCCCCTGATTACCAAGAAAGACCCTATTCCAGACACGTGAACTTTGTGTTTTCCCTCACACTCGGTAACAGTGCAGCAGCATCAGTCTCAGGGTAAATGGACATGAGAAGCCCCCCACTGCAAGGCAACTTCATGTGAGCCTCCTTAACAAGCCCATGGTCCCACAAAGCACAGTGCACATGCTGTACAAGCAGCGTGCTACAGACAACATTACTGTGGCCTCCCATGTCAGTCTGGGTTATAGGGTGGTTTATTATGGGCTGGGGAGCAATATCCTAGGAGCTCACACTTCCAATTTTCACGTTCAGCAGCTGGAAAGGCAAATATCCTCAGCCAGAAAGTTCATTAACCTAGAGATTTTCCATGGCCAGACTTCTTCAGTATTGCAGTAAAATGCAATTTTACATTTGGGTTATGGTATTTTGAAGTATTTAATGTAGCTGGAAGCCAACAAATACCAGCTAACCTTACCCCTGAGCTTCATAGTGTGTTGTGCAAAATATAGCCACTTTGAAATAACATGACTTTAAAACTGTTTATGCTTAACATGGTGAAATTAAACACACTGAGTCAGACACGCTAACTTCTACATTGTTGAGTAACACTTAATACCTTAAAGTGAGAAACAGGAAAGAAACTTAGAGATTTTGAGAGCAGCAGGGAATTTCCATAAAGCCATCTGATTTCTCAGAAGGAAAAGAATGAAAGTTGAAAGCAAAATTGAATTAATCCCAGAAACATGTAATGCATGCCCCCCACTAATCAGACTATGGAGAGCACTCAACATAGATACAGGAAGGTCCAATCAACCTTTAAACAAAACAATACCCACTCTGAAATCTTCTGACTCTTCCAGGTTCACTAAACTTGACCCAGAATACATAAGTCTGGACTGGCACTGATCTCATACCGCAGATCCTCAAAAGGTGTAAATCTGAGCAACTTCACTGACTTCAAAAGTCTGCCAAGACTCTAGTTCCAGATGTCTGTGTGCAGTCATGAATTCCTGATTTCAGAATACTCAACACAGCGAAAAGAGCAGCAAAGGCTAATGTTTTTGCACTTGTTGTTAAGTAAAAAATTACTCGATATGTTAAATAAAATTAATAGCTGAAAGTAGTCTACATATTCTGATTAGCAGTTGAGATTTATCCCATACATTCAGGTTCAAAGTAATTTTGCTTTGGGCTTCAAAGCTCACTTTCAACTTCAGCCAGCTTCCACTGTCGAGTTTCCAGGATAAAGTTCAATAAGGTTTACTTTCTATTAAGAGTTGAGCCATTAACCTATACCACACGCTTTTTCATGTACAGTGTGCCTACTGAAATGCAAGTCTTCAGAATATTGCATTATGTCAGTCAAAAGAAGATCTGGCACAAAAACCCCAGTCAGGGCTATTTCAACCATTCAACAGTCCAATTACTTATACTATGTTAGACCTTCCAGCTCCATGAATGTAAAACTGTTTACACTCAGGGAGCCAGGGTTGCACTGATAGGGTTGTACATCATGAATTATTTTGTCAAAATACAGTGTTTCAAATATAATTGCCAGAATAGATGTAACATCTAGGCTTGCAGCCTCAAGTGCAATTTCCTGGCAACTACAATGGTGCAGGCTACGGATTAACACATGAGCAATTCCAATTAAAAGTGATGCAAGTCAATTAACATTGGATCTGAGTAACATCCCCTCATACATAAGATTCCCTGAAACTGGAAATAGAATAAATTGATATGAAATAAATTCACCTGCAACATTTACCATACAAGTGAAGATGCTACCAATTACCTGTCTGTATAACTCATTTTGGAAGATGGTATCTGCTTTTTCCTTCCTTCTCAGATTAGACAAATGAGCATGTCCTGCAAGGCCTTCTAAATATGCTGGAGAACTATATGTACTCTAAAAGCAGTAGGATTCAAAGGTCCTTATTATGGCTCCACTATTTCTGCAGAGTTATGGAAAGAGAACACCAACCTGAAAGAGAGGCGTTAGAAATTGTTCTTCCTACAAATTCCTCCATCTCAACAGAAGCATTTCAGGTGTTTTCTGCCTGTACAATGAAGAATGAATTCTTCATTGCCACCATCAACTGATTTTTCTGAAATTTGGGTTCAATTCACCTTGCATCATACATTCCTATTCTTTCAAAGAATTGCAGCTGCATCCTATGATAAAAATACAAAAAGAATTACAAACACATGCCCCAACAACAGACCAGCATACCTTATGTTCTAGCTGGTGAATCACACCAAGTTCTCACATAATCACCTCCGAGGTTGTGGCTCTCCTACTAACCATGTGCACGGTAAGCTGGTGGGGCCTCAAATCATCATGGACTTGGATGAAAAGACAAAGCAAAGTCCTGGATATACTATTTTTCACAAAGTCGGGAAGTAAGATTTATGCAAGAGGAAGAAAAATTAGATAATACATCTTGACACCTCACTGAGTGGGGTACAGAGTCAAATGCTGAGGAAGTTGGAAGGCTGTGCCCAAGAACTGTTGTGCCACCTGATTCTCCCAGAAAGGTACAGAAAGGAACTGAAATGCACAAGTGTAAACAGGTATGAGGATTCAAACCCTCCTACTTAGATATGATCCACTAATAACTGAGCAATACTATTGCCTTACTTCTTAATATTTTATTAGGGACCATTTACTTGAAATGGTAGTGTTACAACCCAGCAATTGATTATTTCAACAGCCAATTTTTAAAAGACACCTACTGTCATTATCTTTTCTCTGTATTTGGCCATTTAAATCTAGCATTGTGTGTTTCCCTCCCACGCATACCATTCTAAGCAGCATCACACTATCTTCTTCTGCCACACCACTTGGAGACTTAGGGGATCCACAGGAAGGAGTAATCTGGCTTACCTAACCCATAGTGCAATTGGTTCCACTTGGGTGGCTGACAGAGAGCTCACTTTCAATTTGCATCACGATTTCTTCCCTGCCAAAATGCTGAGGTGTCACCAGCAATGCGTGTTGTGTAATGGAGACCACCGTGCTCGAGGCAGGCAGAAAACTGAAGGCTCCTCTGTGCCATGCAGACATGCCCACACTTGGAGGGGCAAAGTTGACTGTAAGCTGCTTGAACCACTTCCCTGTGAATTATTTTTACTTCTGCGGCTTGACTTCTTAATTTCCTTTCCCTCTCTTTTCAAGTTGATGCTGTAATACGGTCACACTGTAGAAATCTCGGTCAGTACAATATTCTGCGGAGCCATACAGCCCTCTGACATTTAGGAGACTGCTCCTGATTCATCAAGGCTTCCTTGATGCCTTACAACGTCTTGGCGAGGTCACAGTGTGCAGGCTGCAATTTCCTTCGCCTTTTTACTTGTATTAATCAGGAGTTTGGGGACGGTGTATCCCTGTGTTTCCTGGCCGGCTCCAGGCATCACTGCATCACAGCGGCACCTGGTGGGACGGGGCAGGGCTGGAACACGCCGCTGCCCACCCTGCAGCCCCGGCAGCGCCCAGACATCCACAACAAAACCAAAATTAGTGTTGTTTTGCTCTGGCAGGTCTTTCTAACATCTGTTGCTGTGAAAAGTTCAAAATTAATATCACTGAACCCTACCCTGGTATTTGCTAAAGAGATGCAAAATGCTGGACGTGGAACAGACTGAACTGCAAGCCACATCTTAGAAACAGCCTGCAACCCGAGGGATCCAGGAGATGCTGCACAAAGCACCAAAAGGAAAAAATAATCTGATAAATAACTCATCTCCAAGGCCTCTCAACTTTTGATTCATTAGCCATCATTAAAAATTTATAAAAGTATATTAGAAGTAAAGCTCAGTTCAACCAGCCACATGTATTCTGGCAACAGTGTGACACATTGAGCCCTTTTCTTTTGATTACTGCCTTCAATCTCATCATTTTTATTTTATGGGACGCAAAGCATCAAATTCAGCTTCAGAAATACAATGTTCAAAATATAGTGGCCAATAAATGTTTCATCTTTTTCACAAACTAGACCTTAAAGAGCTTCAGTTATTTATTTTTATAGCAGCAGCATACATAAGTGTATGACACAGTAAAGGATACTGATCTCTGAAGACCTCGGATTATCTTAAACTCCAGAAAATCAATATCAAATCCTGTGTTTACGGTACTTTTCATTATTTATTTCAGAGCCTAAGGTAGTGGACAGTGGAGGCTGCCAGTTTTGTAGAAAAAGAACCTAGCAAAGTTGCAGTCAGATTTATAGGTCAAACATCACATTACGAAAGAAACCATTTACCCCCAACAGCCAAAATCACTGCTGTTCACCACAAGCAGAACACTTTTATTGAAAGTCTGTAGACTGTTGCTACACCTCAATCTAATTTACTTCAGTCCTTACACCCTGGGCCAACACAGAGCCTGTGCAAGGCATGTAAGGGCTCCCACACAGGTACAGCTGCCTTTGAGGGGCACTGCAATTTGCAGAGTGCAGCTGGAGCTGAGGGCGTTGCTGCAATCTCCAGATGCTCACACACCTCCCTATCGATGCAAATGAACACCAGGCGTGTCAGACTGTGCCCGCTGCTTTCAAGACTGCCAGTTCTTGATTAATTTTTCAAAAGCGCAAGTTCATGACACGCATGAGAAGAGGGGGGAAAAGGAAGGAAAAAGGAATGAAAGAAAAATTTTAGAGAGCTTTAATGCTTAGAAACACTCGGATGGAGGGAATATCCAAAGACAGAAATAGGGACTTTTATCTCTTAAAAAAATCCACTCTTTGCATCCACTCCATTCAGTTGCCGAGCTAACTGAAGAAGCAAACAGTACTAAGTTAGATCTACTTTAAGTACAACCTTAAATCCCAAATTAACTTAAGGAGGTTGATTAAGAACAAGAAGAAATAAAGTCTTAAGGAGTGCACAAGTTAACCTATAGAAGTGCTAGTTTAAAATGCAAAAAAGAGGCCATTAAAGGGAAAGCGGCTCTTACTATCTCTGACTGTACTCAACATACATTTAGAACCAATCTCTCACTGCTGTAATGATTCTGGCACAATTTTCACATATCTGAAATAAAAAAAGATAATTCTGATTGTAAGCATGTTCTTTTTCCCCTTGATTCTTCATACCAACACTAAAATGTTACAGAAATATAGTGCTGCTAATATATAAAATAACTGCATACTCTTTATATTAAACACTGTGATCTGTTCTTGTGAGAAGCAGAGGTATACATATGAAGAATTGTTAGAATAATTACAGGCACTGGAAGAGTCCTGCAGGCTAGGGACTAGAAACACTGATGGGAATCCTTTGAGCTTAAAGATGAGATATCTAATAGAAGCCATGTTTGAGGTTTGAGAAACAAGACAAGATACATTAGACATTCCTATTTATAACATACAATTAATTTGTGGAATGCACTACTACCACAGCACACTGACATCAAAAGCACAGCAAAATTCAGATAAGGTTTAGATAGATAACATGAAAATGAAGTGTTATACCAGAGCAGATTTAGGAAACGTGAGGGATTTAAGCCTTTTTGCTACACAGCACAGACCAAAGTCTAACTGACAGGATTTTAAAAAAAACCCACAACATAATGTGAAAGACATTTGAAAGTTTATTGTAGGGTTTTATGCACTTTTGTCTGAAATACCCTGCTCCAGCCTGTCTCAAGAGAAAGGACAGCTTCTTAGATGGACCACTGGTTTGATCTGGTATGGCAAGTCCTATATTCTTATGTT
Source organism: Dicrurus megarhynchus (assembly GCA_013399195.1). Lineage (NCBI taxonomy): Eukaryota > Metazoa > Chordata > Aves > Passeriformes > Dicruridae > Dicrurus > Dicrurus megarhynchus. Next base: position 275,427 of record VXAD01001941.1, on the reverse strand, counting down.
CCTACCAGATAATCTGCAGTAATTTGAGTGACAACGGATGGGTACCCATCCTAGGGAAAAAAATATTCTATCATTCTATTTCTCAGTGCACTGAACTGAATTATGTTAGGTTAAGTGTTGTCACACTGAATAATCTCAGGCTGTATCACATGTCCAAAGACACAACTCAGTGTAATGTGTAGGACAGTGCACTCAAATTTGCTACAGATGTGAAGTGAGAGTGAGGGGGGGGGAAATATAAGCTTGAAGTCTAGTGAAACTTACAGCACCTACAACAGCAGTAAAAACCATGTTAAAATATTTTAATTCAAAATGCTGTCCAACTCCAGAAACAAAAATTGGTCCAAGATATAAAACACTTGTCTTTCCTCCTTCCGCATCCCCTCAGACTATCTAACTTCATATAATCACAAACTGTGTTTAATGTCAAAGAAATTCAAAGGCATCTTCCATTAAAACAGTTGGGAGGGTACAAGAAAGCTGAAGACCCTGTAGCTTCTTGAAAAAAAGTAATCATAATAGGTCAATGTTACAAATTCATTACACTGAATTAAAGTGTATCATTTTACTTTTATATAAAACATGAGAAGAAGCTCCCACAATAGTCAGGAGTGAGGGTCTCAAGATTTTCCCATTCCTTGGAAGCTCAGGCTTGGTTTCTCTAATTTGGCTCTTTCCACAGAAAAGATGGGACAATCTGCTTCATCTGTTTCTGAGATTACCATAATTTTTCATTGAATAAAAATAGGTAGGAAAAAAGAAGACCCATGTGCCTACAACCCACATCATGATGCTCAAATGTTCATCCCTCTGCATGAATGATTCTGTTTGCTATTCTTACTTCTTCTTGTTACTTATGGCTACCAATTACAATTCTGAATAATTTTGTAAAGCATGTTTTGCACAACAGTCACCTTTGCAGAGCTTTCAATTTAAGCATGACAACTATAGGCAAAAACCCCCCACCAAAACCCCCCAAACCCCATCCTCCGTTTAGACAATGTAACACGTTTAGATTAACTGTTTCGTGCCTAACCACCTGAAGTTCTTGGATATCCTTAGTGGCTTTAATTGCACGTATTTCCAAACAGAAGCTGAGCAGGACACAAGCAGAGCACACTTCTGCATGTGAAGGAACCCCTGTCTTGGCGACTGCCCAACGAGACATCCCAACCACTGTCCCCCAGATAGGAGAGCCCTGATGACAGGCTGTCCCCATCATGATGGCTAAGTGGCCATGGATGCCAGACAGGAGAAGCACTGCTTAAGCCACTGCCTGTCTTCCATCTCCCTGCTTCCAAAGGATTATGTGCAGACAGCTATTCATGTCTGGGAGCTTGCAGAACTGAGACCTGGGTCTGTATTTTAGTGTTTGCTTTTCAAATTATGCATTTAAAACAAGAATTTGAGGACTCCATAAAAGACAAGCTTTTTACCAGCCCCTAAAGCCCCACAGCTACCAAGTCTCAGCAATGAGATTTCTCATTTGGGTTTTCATATGTTTACACAGAGATTCTCCAAAAAACATCTTGAGATTTGATGTCTGACAGCTCCACTTGCTTTGAGAATCCTCATATCACGCACAAGAGGGTTTGATTGTAAAATAATAGTTCCTTATTATTATAGCATTCTGGAAGATTTTATTTCAGCATTAATGATGTTTATATGGCTCTTCCGTTACCTTCTAAGAACAACAGGTCAATACTAGTTCCTACAGGGAGTGCCAAGAATTCCTTTCAAGGTGTAATTCAGCAACCACCACAACTTGTCCCATTTCCTGCCACGGCTGTACTGCCATTTTGACCAGCCCTACACTGCCTTTGCTCTGCAATGCTGCAATTAGTTCACAAACAACAAAACATTGCTGGCACCATCTGCTCCTTGGAAACCCGCCAATCAGCATCCAAACCTCTGAGAGGATCTTCTGCTGGGATTTACTTCGTATCCATGCTTCCTGGAGGTTTGGCTTTTGCTGCTGTCCCCAGTAGCCCTACCAGCAGCTGTAGACAGAGCTTTGATCCATTTGTGGGGAAAAAAATCTGCAATCCAGTAACAATTTCTACCATACTCATCGAGGTGACCTTGTCTGCTCGGTTACAGCACATGTACATCGCTAGGTCTGCAATGACCCAAAGTCATAGAACATTTTGTCCTCAGTAGTTATAGCTAACCGGAATGACGTGAAAACAAGGAACAGCTATAAAAGGTGTGTTTTGCCAGTAACTGAAATTCAGCCACTTTTGAAACGGGCAGAACAGATCTTAAACACACAGCACCATTCATCAGTGCGTCAGAGATGAAGTGGGGGCTATAGTGTATGACTTGCATAGTGGACAGTAAATAGACAGGAAGCTCACAAGGACAATGTCACCAAGTTTGGTCCACACACTAGAGATAACAAACCTCCTTACAAAAATGTTACAGGACCTTTTTGGTCACATGTTAAGATATCTCAATATTGGAGGGGGGAAAAAAAAAAGAAGGAGAAGAGAAGGAAAGAAAAAGGGGGCAGTGTGCCGTAACTGGGAAAGAAAATCCTCCATAAATTCCATACTGACGCTGCTAACATTTATCTGAAATTCAGTTTATTAATTTATCTAGTCAATAATAACTGGTTTATGATATCACAAATGCACAGTTCACCTCATCTATACTTATTTGTAATTAATGCACACAAAGCATCATTTTGTTCCACTATTTTTCATACCACAGCTTGTTTGGGTTTTTTTACTACAATTGGTATTGCATTGCTAATGCTTCTAAAAGTCTCTATTTACTGTAGCTCTTGGCTGCCTGTGTACAATGGCAGCAGGCACTGGCTTCAGTGCTGTGACATATCTATTTAATTAACCCAGCTGTTCTGTCTACAGAGTGAAGTACCAAGCAACGTTGCCATACTGGAAAGCAGGACACATAAAACCAAAAAAAATTACAGTGCCACTTGGAAAATGAAACACAAATAAAGTCTGCTCAAGAAAAAATACAGATAAACACATCCCTGTCTGCCTTGACAGGCCTCCACCATTCAGTTCTCCACCATTCAGTTCGATACAGCACAATATTGCTGACGACTTTTAGAAGTACCATTTCTTATTTTAAATCCACCTCCTTTGTCTTGAACAAAATTAGCAATTTATGTGCATGTGAACAAAACTGGACCATTTTCTTAAAATAAAAAAAATTCAACACCGGGCCTTTCCTGGTGGCATTGTTCTTTTACCTATGCTTCTACAGCGTCCATTCTTTAAAGTGCTTCTGCACAAGACATAAAATAGGAGCATCTCCCAATGCAAGCTGATACTGCCTTTTCCTTGAAAGCTCATAATATCAAAATCAAACAAATTAGTCTGTTTATCAAGCTGTCACTTTGCAGCATGCTGAAGGGAAGGAGGAAAAATAAAGGATTCACTGCAGGTGAAGATTATGCAGCCATACATATACACTACAATAAATGTAATTTAGAAAACATCTCCTGCCCATCATGAGCTGGGCCTCAAAATGAGTCAGTTGTACCAATAAAAAGAACACAAAAAGAATAACATCATACCCAGTTTCGTTGAGATGTGCTGTCTACATAGACACGCTGGATGTGAAAAATTAGTTAATTGCTTTGGAAGAACAACATCCACTGGAGCTACATCCATACTCAAGGAGCCCTCCTGACCGTGGCAGCTGGGACAAATGAGACATGACAGCTTCAACCGGTCTCTCCAGTCCTTTACCAACCTGGAGAACCTCAGCTCATACCCAGATGGAAATTAACTCAGTTACATCAAGTGAGAGACTGCTTGCTCTCCTTAAGTGCTGTCAGACCCCTCCTGAGTTTTCCAGCTGAGAACTGAGAAGGCTGTCAGTGGTTCCTGGACTGAGGGCATTTGAGTCACCCATGCCAAGGTACTCAGCACACACCATGCAGGGTTTTCTTCACCCCACTGCTGATGAGTGCAGAGGAGAGCCCTTTTTAATGATGTGCCTACCTTGTGGGCACAACTGTGTCATGGAATGAAACCTGGACAGTTCATTTCAAAAGCACTTCTAGCCACTAGTTCAGGGTAAGGCTGCTATGAAAAAACTTCCCAAATGCTCTAGAATACAAGCAATTCAAACAGATACTGATAAAGTAATACAGTCTGAATATAATTTATTGAAGTTTTTTAAAAAAAATTTATTTGTTGATGAGAAGATCTAAACTTTGCAGAGTTATTGTTCTCACAGTAATGATCTGTAACAAGAGAAAGAAAAGCTAACATCACCTTGCCTCTTTTACCTTGGCTACTGCAGCTACAAGAGTTCCCAGGACTTAAGTACAGCCCTGGGGTCATTAAAACTATGTAATACAAATATATACCTAGTGTAGAGTTGTATACACACATCTATAGGTAGAGAGACAGATAGGTACAAGGTAACTTGCCTGTAAACTGAGAGTGGAACAAAAATGGTAAATTTCTATCTACCACACAATCTTGTTTCACCTGTTAAAGTCAAGATCCAGGTGAAGAAGTCCTACGCTAGTATTTTATTTTCAGAAGTATCTGAACAATGGGAAGTTTCTAAAATACTTCACCCAGGGCACCTATCCAGAAGCCTGCAAGTTAGGAGAGATGCACCTAAATCTGTTTCTGGTGTAAGATAGAATACAAACCTGGAAGCCAATTAACTGAAAGGAAAAACATTTTGATTGATGTCGACATTTAAGGCACCCAAGAGACTGCATTCCCTGCAAGTTAAGAGCAGGGAGAAAGATACAAGCAGAAGAATTCTCTATTAGAAGACCATCCTACAAATGTAGACCTAGAAATGTACTGACCTTTCCTGTGACCCTTTTAGAAAAGTGATTTTTGTGAACTCTTTGGTTTTGTAAGCACAGCATTTTATCATGTTTCCCAAACCCACAATATGCTTTGTAGCTCTCCCTGAAACAAACCAATCTACGCAAATATTTCAAGCTTATATTTTTAATTCTCACAGTTGTTCTTCACTGCAGTTCAGCTTTAGCAGCACTTTCTTGTAAGATAATGCTCCATGTCCTGATGTCCCTCTCAACTTCTTTGGGACTACCACAACACAACACGCCAGTCCACTAAATAATGCAATTCAGAATCTCCAAGAAAAGACATTTGCAACCTTTATTTTAAACAGACTGACTGACTGGAGTAAAATCTCACTCAGCTATTCAGATTGGCACAACCGCTAATAATGCATTTCCCAACTCCTCAAGCTGATCCAGTAGGAAAAATCCTACTTCACCAGTGGGGTGAAGTAGGATCATGTTCAACAACACAACTAACTGGTTGCCTTATTCCTACTACTTTGTAGGAGGATATAACGGTGATCCCCCAAACCAAGAAACAGGGCAAAGAGCAGCTCCTCAGAACCTTCTCCTTTGCCTCCACCAACTACTGTTTACCATTTTTCACAACTTGAGAACTTTCTCTTCTCAGTTGCAAAAATAATACTTTGCCCAACCTGGCCGCAAATAATTAGTTTACAAAAAGAAACTGGAACGCTTGATTTATGTCAGCACCCAAAATCTACAGTCAAACCAAACCTCCGATTTGTGTCTGCAATATTTATCTGCCATTGCTGGGCGTAAAAAATAAAAAAAAGAAAAAAACTTCTAAAAATTACGTAACTATAGATTCTGTACAGGACACTCTGTGACACATACTTCAGCATGAATCACGAAAAACAAAGATGAAAACAAAAATCAAAGCCAGGTTAACAAACACTTTCATTACTATGACAAAAAAATCTGAATCACCACTTATTTCTTCCTAAACCAGTTCACCCACTTTAGCTGAAAATGGAAGAACCAAAAGAAAAAAAACTACTGCTGTAAATGCCAAGAGAAAATTAATGAAGAAAATATTCAAAAGCAAATAAATCAGAAAAGGAATATTTAAGATTTTTTGATACATTCAGAAATCTGCAAGGACAAGCAAAACACTAGCAGTGAACTGAAATACTCTAGCTTTCTTATTAAGGCATCCTTAACAGGGTGGCAACTAGTTAAAGACTAGTCGTTCATTCAAGATAAACAATACTGCTTCCAAGTTAATTTCACCTTAATTTTAGGTTTTCATCCCACCATTTTCTTGCCTAGGTATTTCAAACGTTTACCTTCTGCAGCACTGCAGGGAGGTAAAACTTTCCTTTCTTGTGATTTTTTGTAGTTGTACTACTTAGCTGCAAACCAAGCACTTGAGGTTCAACTCTAGAGCAAACTCACATTACTCTTAGCTCCCTGACCCCCATTCAAGTCGAACCTACAAGAGTATCCTGAATTTTTCTGCTGATGAAAGATTTCATCAGTGAAGAGCCAGGCACCGCAGACCATCACTCTTCCTCATGTGCTCCATATTTCACCACCCTGACGGAATCAATAGCAAAAGGGGACTGCCAGTGATCACAGTAATTCCTAAGTAGGTCATCACTGCATTTCAGAAGCGAGGGCAGTTTTACAGAACATAACTCCTTAGCATTCTGTAGTGGTAGGACAAGGTACTTCCCTGAGCCCCAAGCCAGGCCAACTGGTTCATCCCATAATTACTGTATTGTTATGCAATAACCTACCCCGATTTCACTAGGGTGCCATAAATCAGGCCTCACATTCAGGGAGGCTGTAAAACCATCAGTGGCAGATAGCCTGTGTCCAGCTATGGTCTAGTGAGAGTGCTCTGAAAAAACTGACAGTAGGAAACTTTACCACTGTCATCTGCTGCACAAGGCGAGCATGATGTTTGTGATACAAGGGGCTGATGTCTACCAGACACCCAGGAGGAAGCTGAGGTGCAACCTTTTGCTGCAGAGGTCTCTCTCGGCATTCACTTTTATCAGCTCCAGTGCAATGTTTTCAAAACCTCCCCCTGGGTGATGTCCTTCAAGCCTTTTCTAGGTACCCAGTCTCAAATTTGATTTTCCTCCTTTTATTCTCCCGATTCTTCAAAGATCATTCCAGAAACCTGATTTGATTAGAAGTCTCTTTTAACGTAAGCAATTCATCCTCACACACACAGAGCTGTTGATTCACCTTTTCTTTAATTTCATTTTGCCTGACTTTCATTTGAGCTATCTCAATTTTAACCTCTGTTAAAGCTCCATCTACCTTGTTTACTGTTTCTTTGATTTGAAAGATCTCCTCTATTAAGTCCTTAAGCGACAACTCCGTGGCCATTTTTGGCTCCAGCTGTTTGTCAGGAGAGGTCAGCCACTGCCTCGGTCTTTTATTTGTCTGGAGCAACATTCAAATTGTTTTCAGAGCAATTGTTTTCTTCTCATTTCCTGCCATCACTGTTTGAAAATAATAACAAATTACCTCAATTCTAAGGAAGGTTTCATCCCTTTACTGCTTTACCAAGAGCAGGGAGAAAGACTGTGTCAGAGGTTTGCACCCCACAAATTTCCTCAAGTCTTGCTTGAGGAAGAATAGTGCAGGAACAGTTAAAAGTTATCTTCTATATGTATACAGGATCCTGCAAAAAAGCACTTGAGGTTTCAGAAAATTCACCTTCTTAAAATCCTCTCAGGCAGGTATTAGATCTTCAAAACAGGAGGGCCAGTAGCAAAAATATTTCATTTAAAACTCGCACACTAAAACAAAGTTCTTGGGGTTTTTATTTTTTTTTTTCCCCAGCTCTGTTTAGCAGGATCAGTTCCTCAGCCGGACAGGAAGCCTGGGGCAGCTCTGGAAATAGGTTTCCTGCCTCGATACAGAGTTGCCAGACTATCTTTTCTCCTCTTAACACATTCAAAATGTGCTCAAAGGAAAGCATCCAACACAAAGAACTGATGAAAGAGTAGTTTTAGATCAGAAAAGGGCCTTTCTTTATACTTTGGTCTACAATTTCATGTCAAAAAGGAAGATACAGAGACTTAAGATGTGTATTTAGATGAGGGGGTTGTTTGTTTTTACAAGTATCTTTACCTTAAATCATATCCCAGCTGTTACTAAACCCACCTGAGAATTAGCATGCTGTAGATTAATATTTTACATTAAAAATCTAGACATTTTTTCATTTTTAGCAGACTGTTCCCTTCCCCCTCAAGTACACAAAAAATGTCACACTGAGATTCATGCACTGCCCTACAGATAGAAAAGCGTATTTTTTGTATGCCCTTCCAGGGGAAACATATCCCACCTTTACTGGACACTGCTCTTTAAATGACATGACTCCTTATCTATAGGAACCCTTCCCTTCCATGACAGAGCTGAAAGGCTGGATAACCAGCTTATATGTGATGCCTCATCTTTTTTAAGGCGGCTAATTTGAAGTGGAAATGAATCTCACACTTGCACACTTTTTTTCCAAGTGGATTCATTTCTAGTTTTAACATTAAATTGCTGCTCCCTTAAGGAGTGAAGCTGTGTTTTTATTAGAAGCTGTTTTTCTAACACTACAGAATCTTTACCATATCAAAGAAACGTTTCAGTATTACCTATAAACTACTTCTGCAATAATTTTATTACTGTATTGTGACTTTCTTACACTACAAACCTGTGCTTCTTACAAAACAGAAATGCAAAGTTAGATTCCTAACCTACTAGAGGACACCTAGCCCATACAGATTTAAAAATACTTAAGTGATTTACAAAACTCCACGAATTAACCTGACAGGCAGTTTAGATTTTTAACCTTTGACATAATGGAGGCAAATATTTGCAGAGAGAAGACGGGTTATCAGATTGTTTCATACACAAACTCAGGCCAGTTTCTTTATAAGAATGGAACTCCAAATTTGTCTTTTTCCATCACAAGTCAGCATTTTAACACCTCCTACCAGAAAAAATATCTTGATGTAAAGTCTTAATATATACTCTTAATCAGAATACTATAAAATCTTTCAGTAGTAATTACAAATCTCTACAAAGGGAATGGAGCAAGGGAAAAAAGAAAAGGAACATCAGTGTACATAAAAAAGACTCCCCACTTCTGCTTTAGAGATTTAATCTCTAAATAAACAAACAAACAAGGAAATTTTAATACTTTCTTCTTGCATTAAAGAATGAACACACAAACGTTATCTCTCCTGGTGCAACCTATTTGGTATGTCATAAAACAGAAGACAAGCCAGCTGGGTCTTGAGACCCGTTGCTCTCGCTGGGGCCCCTTTTCATTGCCAGAACAGTGTAAAGCAGCCTCTGTGCAAAGAAACGGAGCCCCGATGAATGCACAGCCGAGCGCAGCGACTCTATCGCCGTAGCTATTAGGAGAAATCCAGAACAGGATGTAGGAAAACTGTACAAGTTGAGTCTAAGGAGACAGAGGCCACATCTGGATAAAAGATTAAATGTAGTGTGCTATACACATACAGGATAGAAAAATAAAATTACTTGGACCTAAACTGAGACATATCACAGTGACGACACAAAGAATAAACAGCAGCACTATGAGCTATGTTTGCTTACCAAGCAAGGAATGAAAGTTTATGAAAAATTATCATTTAAAATGACCATAATGCTGGGATACAAAACCAGCACATTTGCAGACTGATATTTCTAATCTTTACTTAATGTCTGTAGTAGTGGATTGTATCAAATAAACCACTAAAAATTCCTAGCCAAGCAAAAAGCCTGATAATTTGACTTCCTGGCTTGGCTTCCAAAGACTAATGCAAAGTTTAGTAGCTGCACAGTCAAATAAATCTTTCAACTACAGCTTTCTTTTTTTTATGAGAAAATGGTAAATATGGTATTTTCCATATTATATACCAGAACTACAGTCACAACCCAAGAATGTAGATCTTTCAACCATTCATTACAGAAAATATTGCTTGAGGGAGACTGCTTTAAACTGATTTATGTGGTAGACACCCCAGTCAAATTGGACAATGTGGCAGATGGTAATGGATTTATGCATATTTATGTAGCATGTATTTACTTGTCGACTTTGTTATCCATCTTTTGCCCCTTCCAAAAGTAGATAGCAATTTATAACAACTGTGATGCTGTGACTGGCTGACACTCCCTTTGCAGCCCTTTCCTCTGGACAGGCTAAAACGCAGCATCCTTTGTGCAGCTATTTTAATTGTTTTACAGTTTTATTACAAAACATCCTGTCTGTTACACTTGCTTCCTGAGGCTATCATAACAATGTTAGTTGCCACTGCTTAAATCTGCCTCAGGGTATCTGTTTTTACAGTTACAATTAAAGTCAGTAAGTAGCTCACCAACATGTTAACATTAATTTGTCTTTTAATTTATTTGACCTTTTAAACTAAGCAAGTAACTCACTGAGGTAAGGGATGCACAAAGTTCAACTGCTATACATTTTTGCAATAAGGTGGTTTTAGGTTCTTTTCCACCAAAACATTGAACCGTTCAGTTGCAGGTGTTTTTATTTCTTCTAAATCTCTTCAGAAAAGGCAAAATATATTCACATTGCATTTAATATGCATATTTTTTACATAGCACTAATGCATACACCACCAGTATAATCTTTAAAATTCAAAACAGAGTAACTGAGCAATCTGAGTAGAGTTTCTAAAACCTTGATGCTCTAAAACCGCTACAACCCTTACAAATCCTTATATTACCAAGGATTGTTTACAGAACACATCAGCACTGATGCCAAAACAAAGAACACAAGGAACCAAATAATCAGAAAGCAACAAACTGCTTTGGTTTTGGTACCATTTTCTCCTGCAGACATGGCAAATATAAAAAACAAAGGTGTAATCAGTAACTTCTGATGCTCTTTGCTCTCATTTAAAAATGCAGCCCTGTATCTGCATGCCTTAAACTGGTCTCTACAATCTGATGCGAAAACACCCAAGGACATATTTCAATATTTAAGATAACTTAAATATGCAAATACCTTTTTAAAAAGTTGCTATCAATAAATGCTGTTTTATATTGATCACTTACTAATCTAAAGTATATTTAAGTAAGTCTCCCAAGCTGCAGGAAGAACTCCCACACAAAATTTTAGGACTACTTTAAGCATACTCTAAGCTATGCTGGCACAACTTCCCCACGTTTTTGGTAACATGCCCTTTGCCTATGGGCATCATTGTGAGCTGCTGAGTCTATCTAAAAGCCTGATAAGATGAGAGCAGTACCACCCACATCAAGAGCACTGCCTGGTAAATTAGACATGGGGGGATGGTGAGGAAAGACTCATCAAATGGTCATTTAGTGTCAGAGCCATTCAGGCTCAAGGAAGAGGCATTAGAGAGGGAGGGAAGCTTGGGAAAAAAAGGCTAAAAAGGGGAAAAGATCAAATGAAAACAGCCACTACCATCTAATAAAAAATTAATCCTCATAAAAAAGGTAAGAATTCATTCACTCCCTCCCGGTTGATTGAAGCATTTGACTCCTTTTCTCACAAACCTCCCCCGCGACAACCAAAGCTTTAAACTGTTATTGCCATCTTCCTCCCAAGTTCCCAAACCTCTCTCAGCTGCAAAAGCCCTTACTCAGCTGCGGTCTTGAGCATCTACAACCTCCAGCCTTCATCCTTCTGCAGCCCAGTCATCACCAATTAACACAAATATTTGTACCAAAAAAAAGACACCAAAAAGCAAAAAATTTGTTTATTTTTGGATGAGGGGGGAAAAAGGATATATTAAAATACAAGGGATTCTGAAAATATTTAATTTTGACATCAACAATGGAAATCCATTTTGCATCTATTTGGCTCAGTTTTAACATTTGAGTAGTGCATACTATTCTTATACACAATGCAATTAAAACAAACACCCAAATTTATAAAACAACCAACCAACTAAGCCAACCCAGGCCAGCTATGTATCTTTCTGTTACCCCTGTGCTGCCAGCAGAACAACCAAGCTGCCACGGGATTTAGTGCAGCGAGCTGTGGAAATAAGAAATCAGGCTGTGCCTCACCTAAGCACTGAGGCCACACAATATGAAGAAAAATGCTACGGCTGGAAGTGGTTGTCGGTCAATTACTCACCCTTTAAAATCCTATTATCTTCCAATTCTGCCGAGGAAAAAAAGGCACTGCTGAACACAGAAAAGCAGAACAAACACTATCTTTTTAACCAAATGTGTCCAAAAGAGTTTGTCTCTCCATATGCTGCCAGTCACCCAGCTGAAAAGCTTGGTTCTGACTGGGTGGCTCACAGCACCAGGCGAAGTTAATGGCATTTTAAGAAGAGAGGTGTATGTGGCAATATTTGACTTAAGGCTGTTTAGCACACCGTGGCTACAGAGCAAGCAACAGAGACGAATTCTAGATAAAGCAGATAAAAGGAATGCAAAACCTAGCCAAAAGAAAGACTAATGCCTGCCAGGTAAAACGCAAAACTATGTGTCGAGAAGAATATTCAGTAATGAGGCAGCAAGACAGATTCAAAATATATTTCTAGCAGAGTGGAGGATCAGTGCTCTTGCCATTACAGAAACCCGCTTGAGTGCCCCCACATCAGTTTACCCCCTTCACACTGCTAAAGGCATAAACTACAATACAGTGAGATTTATCAGATGCCACTCTGTGCCAGAACAGGATGAAACGAATAAAGCTTTGCTCTGGTTTAAAATGTGATAGACACTTTTATAAACTGACAACCAACAGGATATTTATCCCACAGACTGACCTCCAAAAATCTTCAGAGCATTCCTCCCTGTCCCCATACTTTTATCTTGACAACAAAAACATTTAACATAATTAAAATGAGGTCACTGCAGAGGGACTGAATTTTCCCCTGCCCTATGGAGATGAGACTGCATCATGTACAACCTGAAGGGAAGCAACGGAGACTACAGGATCCTGCACAGCTCTCCAGAGCTGGCTGGTCCACAGGACCACGAGAGAGACAAGGAAAACCACTGTGGAAAGGTGTGTGCTTAAAGCTCCTGTTCTCTGGCAATAACGGTGTGAGGGATTATTTCCCAGGGACAGAAGCCCTCTGCTGGTCAACGCTTTTTGTAAGATGATTTACAGCAACTAAATGCATGCAGGTTTTAATTTGTCCCTGGTTTTCCTACAAAAGTAGAGCTGTGAATGAGAAATGCAAGAACAGATTTCACTTTGCTTTTGAGGAAAAATCGACTAACCAGAGTACAGCAATCAAATCTTTTTTATTCTTATTAACTGGGTAACTTCTGTTCTGTTATTTTAAAAAATGCTGTCCACCCCATAGTTAAATACGTAACTACTTTCTAAAAGTCTTCGTGACTTAAACAGTGCTGACATCACATACACACTCAACAACTCTTTTGTTCACACAAAAATGACAAGAACTATTCAAATAAAACATGTTACTGACATAAGTACTCAACCCTGCAATTTGTTCTCCAGCACATGTATTTAATATTTAAATGCATTAAATTTTTCAAAATTTTAAATATTTAATATTGCTATTACACATCTGAACTGTATTTTAAGTTTCCAAAATTATGTATAAGCACAAAAAAAGGCATTACCTCACCTTCCTATGACAACAACATTGGTCCTTAAAGCAAATCAAATCTAGTTTTGGTTTGGACTGTAAGCAGGCCTCCTAGCTGTAGTATTGAAATTGGTTAATTGTATTTTTGGAGCTAATTGTATTTTTGGTACCTGTTCATAAGTGGAATTATTTTCCTGGGGGGGATAGGTAAGTAATGTTTTTAGACATATTCATCAAAGTTCAACAGAAAGAATTAATTCTTGATTTCTTCAAAATAACAAAGGCTTGTTCCAGACAAAAAAAGAGCCTCTCTAGACAAGTCAATCTTCGAATACACAGACTTTATCATGCAAACAAATACACAAACACACAGAGGATTCCTTGTCTCAACACCATCCTACAGCTCTTATCATTTATTTATTGTTATTAGTGATTCAGTCAAGAATCAGACTTTACAGTCTACTGCTTTACTCATGCACCAAGAGTAAAGGTTGATCCTGAATCTGTATCATTTTCATGGATCTAGCATCTAGCAAAAAAACCTCTAAAAAACTCTGAAAAAAAAAATTCATCATCTTCACACTCCTTATTCCAAAGCTCTTAGTCCATGATTTTGCAGTTCAGTGCATTTATGCTTGGCATCTTTAAATCTATCCGGAATATAGAAATCAAGGAAAATATATACATAAAAGAAATCAAATCAGTCCTACAGATGCACATTTTGTTATGTGGTGGAAGCAGTATATTTCTAAATCTATACCAACAACCAAACAGTAAATCAAAGCAATACAGCCCATCTACAAAAGAGACCCCTGCTACTATGATATCCATAAACATTATTTTTAAATCCAGTACAGCAGGATTCTTAAAGATTAAGCTAATCTCATTTTAGATTAATTACAGAAGAATCCTTCTGTCAAAAAAGGCAGTGACCAGCATGGCAGAGCACACCACTTCTGCACCTGTGTAACCCTAATCAGCTGGTCAATACCAGACAAGTCATTGCTTGGCTGCCAATGTATATTTTGTGTGTCACTCAGAAAACCACTTTTATCTACTATGAGTCAGCAAAATTGAATGTTTATCCAACCAGCTCAAAAATTCTACCTCACAGGTACCAAAATTTGCCCATGTATCCAAGTTTAGCTAGCAGCTGAATCCTTTTTCCACAGAAGAAATATGTGAATGGAAACACAACGGGGTTCTCCTACAGGAGATGCAGTAGTCTGCCCTCAAGATCTGAATGACCTACAATAAAACTCCCCGTTCATCACTCTTGTTAACAAATTATTACAGTTGCAGCCAATAGCCTCACTCATGTGCCTGAATTCAAGTTGCTGATACCTTAAATCTGTTATTTTCTTATTTCTTACCATCTAGCTCTATAACCCCAGGCAACAATGCTCTCCTATGTGTTTCCTGACTGATTTTCTAGAATTTTTTTCAATGATAGAGAGAATTTCTATTAAATTATATTACACTGACAACTACTCAGGTCAACAGGAGGACTGATTCTTCAGGCTCAACACTCAACACTTTCTATGAGGCGATCACAGGGAGCAGCCATCCTGTTGCTGCCCTCCAGATCCCAACCAGAGGATGAGGAAACTGCTCTGTCTCCTTGCAGGACAGACAGAAACAGAAGTTATGTGTGCCAGACTAAGTTCCAGGCAGGAATTTGCTCCAGTAGACACAAACTCTTTCTGCCTATGGAAAGGACAAGCTTCCTTTCCCCCAATGCCCTTGGGTGCTACTGTCTTCCATGTTCCAGAGAAGGAAATGGGCATAAAAGGCATCACACCCACACAGGGTGTGGTTTTACAGAAAAGGGCATTCTCAGCCAGTCTGTAAAAGGACATGATTTTAAAACACCATTTTTGAAGGGAAGAAAAGATAATCATAGGACAAATCACATCCTGTGGAAAGTAACTTGTACCACATCATATTCTCTCAAGAATACTCTACATAGCTAACAAAGAAGCTTAAAACTGTAACTGCAATTAGAACAACATGTTAATACTTAAAACTCTTTTAACATAGCTCATCATTTGATATTTCTGACAAAGTACTTTCTGGATGAATTACAAACATCTTGTGCTGGCTTACAAAAAGCCAAGCACCATCTCAAAGATTCAAGTTTATGAAAACCAACAGATAACATTTATACTTAATTTTGAAGATTTAAGACAAGACTGATGTTTCCACTTACATTAAAACCACTATTACGGGAACAAAAATGTAGATGTTAAAGCCTGGAGAGGACTGGACATCAGTAAGCCAAGCTCTTGGCAGGACAGTTACAAAGGGTGGAAGTTATTAAAAATAAATTGCTGTAAGCCTTCATAATGTATTATGAAGCAAGTGTACAGAGTTTAACCCGTATTTCATCAAAACAAATCTCCCTGAACGACGGAAGCTGAGAGCAGGATGCCAAACCTATAGCATTAAGCCAACCAACCCTAGGACAGGTTCTTCAGCCCAACTTGCTCCTCATGGAGTTGCATTAACTTCAAGAAGACTTTTAAAGGAGTGAGATGTCCTTCCAAGTCAGTACAGGTGGCACAATCTGTCCCTGCAAAGCGCCAACCCAAAGCCCCACGGTGTTAAAGGTTGCGTGATGTATTAACAGTACTAAATTGTTACGGTATTAACATTTAACTATGTTTAAGCAGTAGATGTCAAAGAGAATGCATCGGCACTGGGGAACCTGGAGGAAGGCGTGATTTGTGGTGACCCTCTAGAGCTGCACTGAGAGCACTAGACCGCAGGGACCAGGATCAACCTCAGTGAGCTTCACAACAGGCACACAGGGTAAGGCTGGGGAAAGCCAACACATACATGCACAGACACAGGAGGAAATAAAGGCTCTTACTCAATGGAGTGAGTGACTCACACTGAACAGACTAAAGAGAGAAGGAGGAGTTATGCATAGATCCATTCCGAAAAAAATTAATCAAACTGAACATTATTCTCCATAACATAGAACATGTGCCACCTGAATAAAACAAAATATAAATACCTGTTAACAAAAAGGGAAGTTCAGTCAAAGAGAAAATCACGAAAAGCATCATAAATCAGGGCAATCGACATCATAAGACAGTATGTCTAACTGCAGTACTTAAATCAGTTATAATTGAGGGAGCCTAGGTATACCCCAGCAGCTGTGGCACAGGTCAGGCAAGGTGCCTCACTACGGGTTGTGCCAAAACAGCCAAGCCTTGTCCCGCACGCTGGCACCGATGCCACACACATGGGCACCTCTCAAACATGGACCTTGGCTTCAGGCTACTACTGCTCCTAGTTCCTTCATGCCGCCAAGAGGTACAGAGAGCCTTCAAGTTAAATAGGAATAAAATTCACAACTATTAATGAGGCTAGCAGGACTTAACAGAGCCAGAGCAACATGGGTTTCCCATCGTTCCACCAAAGCCATTAGGTAAGGAGAACTTCTGATCACTTTAAGGCTCCCTTATATCTGAGACAGCATTATACAGTCTGAGAGTACCTTGAAATCGACACTACTGCATCCAGAGTAACTGGAGGGCAAGTCACGTGGATTAAAAAAGAGAAACTAACTGCAAGTCTAAAATTAACAAATGATACCATGGAGATACCTCATATCTCCAAATGCAGCACTGGGAAATCATGTTTTTATTTGTAGCTAAAACTAATGATAAACAAACACATGAACATTAATAATACTGTATTGTGGTTTTTTTTGAGCTGCAACTTAGCAATGTGCTGCACTGTATTTATCCCTCTGGAGTCTGGCTCTGTCCCTACAAATTTCGGTTTAGCTCAGGTGGCAAAGGTCAATGCTTGCTTGTGACAATATTTCAAAGCCTGACATCGAGTCCACAGGAATGGTGTAAAGGTTTAAAAAAAAGGTGAAGTGCAAATTGTGTGTGGCAACCTAATTATGGGCCTATCATGCGTCAGGTTTCTCTATTTTCACACACAGATATTTGATGCGGGTAAAAAAAAGGAGGAGTGCTCTGTTGAGGCTCCAGTGATGCTTTAACTTAGCATAAAGTTGAAAGATAGTAATGAAATAATTAAATCTACGTGAGCACATCTCCATGGTAACTTAACTAAATGTATATAAGTGAGTCAACTGGAAGATGCTAAGACACCTCTGAGCTGCACCATTCAGTCCTGTTGTGGTCTCACTCTAGCAAACTATTTTTTCAGTGTAGGTGAAAGGAGAAGAGGGGAAAAGGAGAAGAAAAACAGTGAAGACAACCAGGCCTTGTTAAGAGAGCAATATGTTTAAATGCCTGATTTGACAGTTCACAACTCATTTTGTTCTGCATTCTGATAATTCTCCCTTCTTTCTTTCTTCATTTCCTTCCAATTTCTTTAAGACCACACGAATTCATTTTGTCCCCCTACTTCCTCGATTTGTTTGCCTGCATATCCATCAATACCTCTTTTACTTCTCCACTTGGGTTTCTCTCCTATTCCCTCCCTTTGTGAATTTTTCTAAGCCAGTGGGTTTTTTTTGCATTTTTCTTTTAAAAATTAAATCTTCATTTCATGGTTGCTCTCTCCACCCCCCACCAAAAACCCCACCAGAATATGTTCAGTAAGTTGCTGTACCAAGTATTTCCTTCATGCAAGAAACAGTTTTGAGGGCACCAGCAGTCCTGCTGGAGACAGGACAGCAGTATTACAGCACAGCTAATTAAGTACCTTTTCCTTCAAATTCCATATGGACTCTGCTTTTACCACGCTTAAGTAAGACTCATCACGGCAATTATGTTCTGGACTATGAACAATATTGAAGTGTAGCACATAATATTTATATAAAAGTACATTACAAATTGATCCTGGGGGCGGGAGCAGTAATTTTGCTGTCTACACAAACTATCCTTAAGTGCAGTTAAGAAATCATTTCACAGTCTCACACTATGTAATAAAATGAAGGTAATAAGCATGACTGAGACACAGAGGGAACAAATTATCTTCTGGCAATATACCCTACAATTGTGACTGGATAAAACTGCTAATCTGCAGCTGAGCAGAAAACGTATAATCTGAAGGGATTTCTTCATTTAAAAAAAAACAATCTGCTATCCTTTGATAAAACAGTAAGAACTTCCAGTATTACACAAATTACAGCCAACAGCATAATAGGACACAAGTCCAATAGAAAAAGAGGTTTAAAAGAAGTTAGTATCTCCAGCATTAAAAAGTTCCTTTGGTTGACTAGAGAATACAAGCTAATAAACATCTGGGATCATGAAGATTCCTCCTCTACTCACACATTCTTTTCTGCTGATACAAGAATCCAAAGCTTTTTTCCTATTGCTCCCTCCTGTCTTACTTGTACTAACCATCTGAGCTGTTACACTGAATTACTGTAAAACCGAAAAAAGATTTCATATTAAACAGCTACTCAAACTTCACTTACAAACCACGGGTGCTTTTCCACGGGATGTTAAATGATACTCATCTTTAACAGACAAAGCATCTGAGATTTAACTATGCAGAGTAATCTTTCAACACAATTATTACTAATTGCTTCTTGTGATTCCATTTTCTAAACGTGTTCTGACAAGAAATACAGAAAGTAGCATAGGTGACGTCTTAAAAGCGCAAGCCAAAAGTAGTATTATAATTTAGAAAACAATTCAATACATTAAGTTAGAAAAACCTTTCTGTGCTTAAGTAGACAAGCAACATAAAACAACTTAGTTTGTGCTGAAGAGTGTCTCCTCACACAAGAGGAAAATAGAGTATATCTGTTTTCAACGTAGAAATTACAGACACGGCCATTAAAATTATAAATTTCTCCATTTACAGTCCCACAGGGAAGCCCTCCACAGAAACACCCCTCTAAAAGCAGAGCTGATTTTTTGGTTTTCCCCCAGACTACATCGACCTGCTACTCGCAGATGCGGACACTGCACTTCACAGGCAGAAGTACAAACATCAAACTGGGCTGCTGCAGACTTCAGGCGCTGACTTCAGTGGAAGACAGCCACATCTTGCTGTGGGGAAAACAGGCCAAGCAATTAAATATGCATCAGCATTAAAGCTAAATATACAGAAATAGCTTACAGACATAATTCTGGCTTGCCAGCTCGGCAGGCATAACCTGCATACATATTTCATTTTTAACTATGAAGACAAAACTTCTGTACAATATACTTTCTGTGACGCTATCTTTACCATTCTATGCATCACTGAGAGTTGGAGCAATAAAAAATAATATGACAGCATTAGTAGAAACTAGGCTTTTTTTTTTTTCCTATAAACTTGTTCAAGGTACAATCGACTTTAGAGATAATTCCGGTCCAATTAACATTAATGATAAGTATCTCATAACATTCCTTCCTTGGTGCTTAAGCCTCCAGTGTACAGGTCTGGGCTTCCAATTCTTTCTTTTTTCCCCTTACCTTTTTTCTTTCACAGTTAATTCCCAATAATATAATTCATAACAACACAAATTCATACTAAAAGGCAGGCCTGTGAGCCATTCTGCCTCAGAGCAACATCCACAGCACACCAAAAAAAAAAAGGGGCAGAAACACTCAGCTACAGCCACATATTTAATGCTTACTTTCAACAGCAAAATGAGGCTGTCTGCATCCCACATTTCATATGACTTAATATATAATGAATCTCTGGCACATCCATAGGTACGAAAAGGAAATTCTTTCTTTCCTGCACTATGGCAGCTCAGAATAGTCTGCCAAACCCTTTAAAGTGTCAGCAATCTCTTACAGAGAGATAAAGACAATGGATAGCCCTACCAAGCTGCTAACATCTGCTCAAAACCTGCAGCTTCTCTTTTCTTCTTCCAGCACTTACCCAAGCTAGCATGCACTTGCATAAGTCTTTAAAGCACTGAACATTTAAGCATGTCACAATTCTATGATGTCTCATTTATATAATTAGTTCTAACATATGGCCCACAATCAGTGTGGGAAATCTAAAATATTCTTCGGGAAGCTGTCAAACCTAAAGGGATATATTTTTCACTAAGTGAAAAGAATTAAATATGCAAATTCTGCTTACAATACGGATAGGGAGGAAATAGAAATCTAGCCCAAAAGGCATGCTTGCTCATTGCATCAAACACGGGTTATTATGCTCTGTACCTGTCAGTGCCAGTTCAAATCAGACTATACCGTGACATGCAGAGAAGCTCTGCAGCCATCAGGATTTCAGCAGCACTGTGGAAAACCATACAGCAGATAAAACCAAAACCTACTGTGAAAATGCCAGCTGTAACTAACACACTGGGCTGAATATGGATTCATGGCAGATTGTACTAATCCATATCCTTTTCAGAACTTCAGCTGTCCCCTGGACAGGGTCACCTCTGTAACATCTGTAGCAAGTAACACACCATGTGCTAGGAGGGACCACTGTCATGCAAGCCCACCCCAATTCTCCCTCCCGAGACAAAATCCCAACAAACCTAAAAACCTCCAGACTACAATTTAATTCTCCTCCACTTGTTTCTGACTAGGAAGGATGCATCAGTTTTAAACGTAGCACCACTGTGAGCAGCAGCAATAGGCATCCCCCTTCCACCACTGGGAATGACCAACTCGGAGAGAACCAGAGCCAGCATCCACGTCCTGGCAATAGGTTATCTCACCTCCCTGAGATCCCTTCAGGATCAACAGCTGCACCTGCTACTTATCAATGAATTGTTAATTAATCAGTTGTACAGATCTAGGTGAAACACTATTGGAAATGCACAGAGGAGCTCCCAGTGTCAACAATAGGGCACCAGGAGAGTATCCACAGCGTCCAACTTCCCCGGAAAGTTTAACTGGCTTTCCCACAAATCAAAGGAAGCGGAATAAACTGGCATGTGTGTAGCAGCAAAAATAGACAGCCTATATGTGCAGCTAATAACTTTGCTCTTCAGTACAGCACTATTTAGGATGGAAAACGAAAAATCCGAAAGCATCAATGATCCCACAATAAAGAAATAACATGCTCCAAAAAAATTTCATCAGCATTCACTTTCAGAATAAGCACTCTAATATGGAACCAGCTATACATTTCTCAAAACAGTTGTTAGGAAAGTCAAATCTCTTCAGTAAAACCCTTTCCTAAAGGCAACTTCAGCAATGTAAAAGCTCAGTAATTTGTCTGAATAAAATCCTGCACCCTATGGTTAAGAACCTGCCAAGCAAGCCAAATACACTAAACAAGCAGAGCTGGCATTTGACATGTCTCTTAAGAGTGAGCTGTGACAAGTCACTAATGATCTCAGTTAGAAAGCAACTAATAATGTGCTGTAAAAGGTATAAAGACATGCAGAAATCTGGTAGTAAGGACCAAATGCTGACTTGAGATAAACAGCTAAAACCATTTTCAGTGAATGACACTGCTCAGTTCAGCCCTAAACCTGTCCCTCCAAACATTCTGCACCTTTTGTTGTTAGGTGGATTCATCCCTAACAACACTGTAGCCTAAAACATGCTCCAAATGTGTGAACAGCAGTATGTTGACATAAAATTTGTTTTAAATCTTAGAGTGAGCCCCAAATGTGCCACATTTGCCTACAGTAAGAGCTTCACAAAGCTGTAAAACTGGCAGTTGTGAAAAGGAATTAGAAGTGTTAACAGGTAAAGAAGAAAAAACTTAACCATTGCATTCCATATAATGCCAAAAAAAAGCCCATGAGAAGGGAGATCACTGAGGGAGGAACCACTTGGACTGGAGACAAGTTTGTAAAGCCATCATTAGAGAGTTTCATAGCAGGCACTTCCACTGTCTGGGGAAAAAAACCCCAGCCCAAACAAACAGAAATAAGTCATCTAGAGATAAGAAAAAAAAAAATATCCATGCAATGCAAAGAGTTATCTTCCTTACAGCAAGAAAGTATATGGGCCCTTCTTTTTTATTTTAACTGTATTCAGGTTACTATTTTTGTTTAGATTTTCCTTGCAGCTCGTTGAAAATGCTGCCTGAACCATCTCTTGCAACTTTCAAAGGTGGAAGGAGAAATGTACTAAGCCGATGTCTTGTTCAGATAACTCAATTTTTCTAAAACTACTTCCACTGTTAGTTATCTAAGCGTTATACAACAACCAAAGATGGAAGCTGGTTTGCTGTGACAGGAAATGAAACAGACACAAAATGTTCATATTTGCACTCAATTACTGAATGAGAGCAACTGCATGTAAGGTGACACAACCCGACACAGTACTTTCAACCTTGCGTTTTCCTGGTGTGTGCCTGTCAGCAAGGCTTGTTCTTCTTTCCTCCTCAGTCCCTTCCCTCTCCCAGTTTCAGTTCTTGACTTTTACATCTTAGTTTGCTTGGCATTAATCAGCTTTATTAAAAGTAAGAGTACGTGAGGAATGAACATACAAGGTATCTTATTTTTGATACCTATTTCAGTTCTATCAAGCATTTTCCCCAGTATCCGTGCAGCAAAGATTGCCTCTGCCTGAAGATGAGAGTTAATGGACAATCAGGAAGGCATGGTGAACCGAGGTCACAGAATTAAATATTATTTAAGAGCACAATATGCAGTCACACAAATGACATTTTTGCAGGAAAACAGCAATACTAGCCTCAGAGCAAACGAATGATGTACATCCCTCCCACTGTTAAACTGTTCTTTAGTAGAGACAAAGCATGAAAAAGGATGCAAATATTTTTAAACACAAAGGAGATTACAACCTAAAACCTTAAGCCAAATCTTTACTTGTATTAATAAGGCTGCTTTACATCCCTGCAGTAAAAGAAAGGGATCCTTAACACCTTTATACTGTCAAGGCATCAAGAGTAGAGAAAATACCTTTAACATAAATGAGATAATCAGACCTAGCAAGATTCAAATCTAGGGAAAATAACATACATAGTATTATATTATCTATTATTACATTATACAACATGTTATAGATATTTTATTTAGAAGTAGGGCATGCAGGTAATTACTCTCTTGGTTCCTTCCCTAACACATGAAGAGGAAACAATTTTTTTCAGATTCCTCTAAAATCTGAAGGCCAGAATTACCAGTAGCCAGGGAATCTGATGCCTTAAGCAATTTAAGAGAAACACATAAAATTAAGTTCCTGTGCTTTCAAATACAGCACTAAAAGCTAAAGGACCTCGTTCAGTTGAGTTTGCTTGCTCCTTCCCATCTTAGCATCCTTTTAATTCCTTGTATTGATCATTATTTTCCAGTTAAAGAGCATTCATATATTCAACAGGCAACTTTCAAGTCCTTTTGGCATGGCCCAGCCAGCATGACTAATATTTCATCAGTTGTGTTACTACTTACTTCAAAATGCACGAGGTAACTCCTCCAACCACATAAATAGCTATACAAGTTCTTTCCATTTATAGAAGCATAAACCACCCCAAAGAAATCCTAAAATTTTACTTAAAAAAACCTCACTAAATATCGCAAAAATAAGTTTCCTTTAATAGTTACAAAGGAATACTACAGGTAACTGTAGTGGGATAATTCAAAGCTACCAGTCAGTGTAACAGAAGTGTAGTTTTAATATTAGCAACAGCAACAAAAGAAAAAAAAAAACATTTTTCAATTACAAGCATTAATGTTTACATTCTCAGGAAACTTGGGGCATTCTTTGTAACTGATAATAATTTTGGACCCTCATTTCCAGACGTGTCCCTCACTCCTACTGCATTACGAAGGCCTACAAAACTTGATCTTACCTTGATGACTTCAGGTATCTGGACGAGAAACTAAAGCCAATTGAAAATGTGCCTGAAAATACCCAAATGGTTCTGTGGCCAAAAGCAAATTACTTTTTGTAAGGTCTTCCATTTTCAGTACAGTAAGTTATTAATAATGAGAAAGAAAGAAAATTCTACGTACACTTTATGCATCACAAAGTTTCCAACGAGTGAAAGCACATCTCCAAATGTAATGTCAATAAAATAATATGCAACAAAACTATTCATGGGCTCCCCCCCCCAAAAAAAACAAACCTCACACAACTATCACTTTGTCTTCAGATGGGCACTTTCCTCCCTTTCTTCATGCTTCCATTGTGCTCTAGTCAGAGAAGTTGCATTAAGGAGGCTGACTTTTTAATCTTGGAGTACTCTATCACAAAAAATCACTTTAATATAGCCAGAACCAGTAGGGCACTTAAACAGTCTTAGCTAAGTCCTTGATTAGTTCTGTTAAAACCAATGAGGAATGCATGAGCTTAAAATTAGTTTCCTGTGTAAATGCTCTGGAACAGGGTTGCAGTTTCATTTCTTTCCAGTTTACCATGCAATTCCTGCTTCTGGCATAAGATGCCCAATTCCTTCACCTAACAGTGTAAGTTGTTACATCTCTTACTATAATTTCCTCAAAAAAGAGGGGAAAAGTGCTCTCCCCCTATCCCCTCAGTAATTTTATCATTGAGAAGATTTTAAGAAGGGGAAATTCTCAGCAATTTGCCTTTCTTTTAAAAAATTATATGCAAATAAAAACCAGTTATTTAAAATTAATTTCTGTCTGTTCAGAAAAAGAAGTATTTTCAAAGAGTATTTAATACCTGGAGATTTTTTCAACAGTTTTGTAGAAAAAAAATAAAATCCCATTACAATTCAAAGACAAAACAAAATCCTACAGATCTGCCACAGCACTTTCCATAAACACACAGTAAGCAAAAGTAATTATGATCCTTACACACAGTCTGAAGATGAGATAGGAATATACAGCACTTATCAGGAATATGTGCCAAGTACCCCTTCATGCCCCGCTATATTTGCAATCCCTCTGAAGCCCAACCCTCACTACTCTTCCAGTTTGGCAGCTGGAGGGGCAGGTCTGAGTAACATACACTGGAGAACTAGCCAGCTAAAGCATCCAATGCTTGATCCCGTAAAGAACCAGCCTGGCACATCATCTTTCCCAGAGTTACTGGCCCATCTAATCAAACACAGCTGACTTTCACAGGTCTCATTGAATGCAGCGGTACAAAACAGTATCCCTTGGAAATACAATGACCGAAGAAGTAACATTATTTATCATTGTGCTTTACAAAAGGAAGTTTTTTGGGAAGCAGTGGGAGGCTTTCTATATAAAAAAAAAAAATCTTTCTTGATTGGCTCTTTGATATTAACAAAAGGCTCTATTTCATCCTCAGTGTGAGCACATAGCTTCCCTTTAAGCTAAAAGAAGTTACGCATGCACATGGGAGAATTTACAGCATCACCTCTTGCAATAGCATCCTTCAGTTTTCACAGCACTCCACCTATGGTCACATTCTGGAAGGAAAAACACCTGATATGTTGGAAGTCAAAGGCAGACATCGTATCTGAAGGATGGAAAATCCTGAAGCTGCTAAAGCTGATCAGCCCCAGGGTCTGGGTCCAGCCAAACCCTCTCTCCACTAAGGTACATTCTCTATTTATTCATGAACACATGCAAAGGAAACAGAAGCTTGCAACTGGATTCGGACCCTGATTTCATACATGAGCTGAAAACCCAGTCTTTGCACTGAATAAGCAGAGGAATTCAGCATCAGCTAATTTCTACTGATTTTCAAGATGAGAACGGTAGATGTGTTTAAGTAGGGCTGGCTGTGCAGCAGTAGTTTCACCTTGTATAAATGTGAGATCCTCCAACACTAAAAAAGCTACAACCACGCTACAGTGATAAAAATCTGCGAAGGAATCATGGGGAACATTATGCTCAGGGAGACCATACACCTCCACTTCCATCCTGCAAAAATTTCCAAACCACTTTTAGTATAATCATGTGTTTGTGACTCCACTGCTTTTCCCTCATGAAAAAAAGAAAAAAAAAATCACATGCTTCTGTACTAGAATTGCATTTTCCAAATAAAGTGAGTTGTGGCTGAAATGCTGATTACCCAGAAGAAATCCTAACAAAAGCAAATGTCATAAACTATAACTATACACTACACAATATATGCAGTTTCTCTGCAAATGCAGCCCTGGCCACAAGAACAGGAATGTCTTTGGAGTCCCATTACATATAGGAAGAATAAGATATTTATGAATGGGCAGTAGCTGCTTGTGCTCATTGTCCTGGGAGAAGCATATATATTCATAACAGCTAGTGGACTTGAATAAGTTCCACGTATTTAATTTGTTTCAGAAGAATACATAAGCTACACCACAATCCAGGATTTAAGGCTCATCTAAATCACTGTCAGTTTTCATGTGAAGGAAAAAAATAATCCACAGTCAGTTAATACATAAAAGTACACACTCTATCCTGGAACAGACTTTTGACAACTGTGTAGTGAATCCTTGACTGAACATACTATTTGGTATGACTCAAAATCTGTTTTTCTTGAGGGCACTTCCATGAATACACTCTCAATTACATAAATAATGTATCACTAGATATTTGAGAGACTTTCGTTATTCAGAAATAAGTCTTCTTCTGTGAATAAGCACTTCAAAAAAATAATCCTTTTTTTTTTTTGCTATTTCTTCCCTTTTGAATTACTAGAAGCTTGAGACTCCAGTATTCACAGAAAAGTTACATACTTTCTCTGCACTGCAGCTGCATAAAAACTGAGAATTCTAAAAAAGAAAGAAAGAAAGAAAGGAAAAAACAACCTGAAACAATCAAAATGGAAAGTCATGCTCAGGAGAGCTGTAGTCTATCTAATGTAACCTTTGGCTCTAACAGTGCCTACAGTACCACAGACAAGAAGGGTATACTATAAGGCACAAGTACAGAATAACTTGCCCATAGTACACTTGAGCTTTTTTCCCATATAACTATACCTTAAAACACCGCAGTGGGATATTCACCCTAACTTCTGTTACTGTATCTATTCTAATTAGCCATGTAAATGTCAGTTTTTCTTTTTGAATTTATGCATTTGGACCAACATATCTAGTTTGCCACAAGTTTCCAAAGTTAATTATGCATTGTATAAAAAACGCCCACCCTGTTTAAATCAGTTATCTCCATTTACTGCCTTTCGTTGTAGTTCTTTGTTCCTGCTGTAAGTTAAAGTGCATGATTTATTTATACACACACCCCCCACTGACTGCTCATCCTCTAACTTAACCATGCTGGTTTTATTTCTTTTAGTAACTTGACACAAGGAATTCCTTCCAATGCCACAAAGCACTTCTGCCCATCCTGCAGTCCTTCTCTATTTTTACTGTATTTTCTTAAGAGTGATGCAGAACAAAATAAATAATTCCTGTTAAAAAGCAACATGATATAAACAAGCAGTAACTACTAACTAGGAAATACTGCCATTGTTTTATAAAGTTTTTTGTTAATTTCACCTCTTTTTGTTTGGTTTTTTTTCTAGAGAGACAGACAAAAGCCTAACTTGCCAGCTTTTCAATTGCAGCAAATGTAGTTAATTTAGTATTCAGCAACATGCAATTAGGCCAAATTATGTATTCAGAAGATTTTACTGGGATTTGTTAGCTGTAAAATTTCATCTGCCACCACAGTGCCTGTTCCCTAAGATTGGCTAGATACACCTTAGTGTTCCTCAACCCTTCTCCAACTCATTTTCTATCACCCACAAATTATACCATCCCTTTATTCATCTTCTGAATTGCTACGCAAAAGTAGCATTAGTAGCATTCACCTTAGTACTCATATTCCTACATCGTCCCATTAGCCTTCTATGATGTCCAAGTTCCAAGCGTCCATGTGCCTCTGAGCACGGCACACAGCCTAGAAGACAGTAAAACTTCTGAGTTGCACTGTGCCACAACTCCTGCAGAAGGAACAGTTCCAGTAAGTCTGTCTCATGCTTCTCCATTCCATATTCTGAAATGTTTCTTACAGGAGAGCAGTTTTGGGTAAGAACTTTTTCAAAGTCTAGAGGAAAAAAAAAATTATACCCTTTAGTGTCTTCTAACACAAAATAATAGTCTGGGTTAGCTTTAGCTGTACCTGTAAATACTTCATTAGACCTAGTTGTAGAAACGCTCATAACAATCTACTATAGTCTAACATGTTATGTACCTTTCTTTGCCATTCTTCCCGGGAGAATCCTGCTCTGAACTGAGAAAAGGGCCACAGATATCCTGTGATCCAACAAACCCTTTCAATAGGCAGCAATACAACCAAGGAAAGGAGAGGTTATGCTTTGATATGAAACATCAAATTCTTACAATATTTCACTCAGCCTGGATGCTGCTTCCACCACCAACTGATATAATTTCTTTATTCTCAGTCCTTAGTCAGGCAATCCAAAAGTGGGGCAACAAGATAGCTTGAAATACTACATACAAATGAAGTTCACTCCTTTAGCTGAAAAGCCATTTGTCCCAAAAGGCACTCGTCTAACCTCAAAAGCCTGCAAACAGCAATGCTTCTGAGAGCTCAGCTCGCATGCATCCCACACAAACCCATATCTATTTAAATGTCAGCTCACAAATTCACCTAAGATGTATAAAGAAAGCACTTCCAGGATTTCAGCAGGTTCTTTGGTACGCTAAGTTGTAGTCAGCCTACAGTCAGATATTGCTCCATTGGGTCAGACATAATTTCACAGCAGCAAGTGCTACATTTAAACTCCACTCTCACTGCTTTTCTTTGTCTCTTTTTGAGGAGGGAATTTCTTCCATGTTTTCACAAACAGTTTGTCCTTTGTTATTTTAGCCACAGTGTTTCCGTCTAAAATCATCAATCAATGGTTCAGAAATACTCCTATAGGAATCTTTTCCTTCTAAAAGCACAGTATCAGACATTCATTTCTATCTTACAGCCTTCTGAATCAAAAATAGCTTTAAGCTAAAAGTACAGCTATAAGCCCAGCATCTAAATACATCCAAGGAGGCCATACAGTTCACCTTTCTAGTACTTATTATCAGCAAAAGCTTTAAAGCATCACAAGTGTAAGTAACAAGCCACAAACGTTACTGAAACTGGGAAGCAAAGCCATCCAGTAACTTAAAATGCAGACTGTGCAATCATAAAATGCTTAAGAGAAGCAATTCTTAATTGAATATTTTAGAAAAAGAATGGTACATTATTTCATTTCTAGAGTGGATCAATATAGTAAAAACTGGATGTAAAAGTCAGATTGGCTGCAAATATGTGGCCTCCTTTCTTCCTTGAACTGTCACTTTGCAACCATGGACTGGTCCTTCAGACTTCATTTAGCGAAATGCCAACTCTCTGCCAATCTTAGTCTACAGTTTCTATTGTACTGCTACAACTTAACACTCACATCCTTAAATATTAAGTTTCTCAGCTCTGTGACTGCAAAGTAAAAATCTTAAAATGCATGACCTTTACGAACTAATAAAAATCCGAAAACAAATAACAGAATACAGCCTTTTAATTTAATCGCAATTTAAAAGTATTCGGAGACCAAAAGAATTGTATTTTTAATTCTCTGGAGAGAACAAGGAAGTCTTTGTGCATTTGATTCTTGAACATTGTTGTCAGAATTTATGCAGAAAAATAATGGTTCCTTTTTCCTGCTATCTGCTAAATACAAAATGTGAATTATCTAAGCCCACGTGAATCTTCTGAAAGATGGACCTTAACCAAAAGTCTCCCTAAATCTTCTTAATAACACTAAACAACAAATCGCTCACACCGATGTGGATCAGGCTTTCCAGCTGCCCTCCCACGAAGCTGTTGTATCACAGGTTTGAAATTGTTCAGGACAGAGATACTGATTCTTTACAGTCTGTTTTCTGAGGACCTACTGTAATATGGTTCTGATCAGATGGAGACAAGCAAACAGTTCCCTTTTCTTCAGCAGTAACAGAGGTTAAAAACTCATCCCCAAGTTCT
The DNA here is from genome assembly GCA_013399195.1 of Dicrurus megarhynchus. Lineage (NCBI taxonomy): Eukaryota > Metazoa > Chordata > Aves > Passeriformes > Dicruridae > Dicrurus > Dicrurus megarhynchus. The sequence goes on along the minus strand of VXAD01001941.1, from coordinate 245,366 downwards.
CTGAAGAGTGTACAACATGGTATGGAACAGATCATTTCATTCTTTATCACTCAAAGGCATTTCAGCATGAACCCATTCCTACTCATGGAAAGCCTCATTCAGTCCCACTGACATGAGCTGAGGCTTGGATCTCATCACCAGCCACACACGTTAAGTACCCCCACCAAACATATGCTTTCTGAATGGGGCTTCAGTCAATTCATACATCAAGATGCTGGAAACAGAAGGGCATGTTTGCTACATGAATGATGAGATAATGAAGATGCTGAAACATTACAAAAAAACCGTAAGCAGAGTTTATGTCCTGAAGCAGGTGATGGTCAATGTCCCAGCACAGGTTCTGCTGCACACTTCTTGGGACTCCTCCAGGTAAAACCACGTTCTGTAAGACCAAGCTCTTGGCTTGAAAGAAGTCTCACTCCTGTGCAAGCAATAATAACTACAGAATAAAGAATTGGCAATAAATTGGATTAATTATATTGATCATATTTTCAACAATTTTCCAGATAACAAAAATGGCAACTTGTTAGTATAGGTTTTCTTTCTTACACTTATAAAACAAAACACTCCCACCACCTCCAATTTTCAGTGAAAGCCTAATATTACAGATGAACTTCCTATCACAATGAAACATCCTGACACCTAACTGCAGGCTCCTTTAATGAAACAAACAACAAAAGGATATAGTGTTCCAAGTTTTCCAATAAAAAAAGGAAAAAAGCCAATTTCACCTGCAGGGATTCAGCTACACTAATTCAAAGTACCTAAAAACTAACTAGGTCCATAGTCCTATATATCAGCTCTAAGGAAAAGAGACAAGTGAAAAAGCAACCACTGACGTGTCTGCAAAAAAATTTGGATCATACTGCTCAGGAACATCGGTTTCACCAAAAGCAAAAGATGATTTGAAAAGGAGAGTTTTTGTTACTTTGGAAGGAAAAAACACTTTTGCATATGTAATACACAAACTATTAATAAGCCTAGTGCGATCCAAAACTTAAGGGTTTCCTCTATCTTATGTTTTATAAAATTAAGGTTAGTTTTACTTATTTCTTGTCTCTGGTCCAGAGCAACAGTTCACAACCAGAACAGGTCTGTTGGTCAAGGCAATTTTCACACCTTAGGACAATGACTTTGGTCTAATCAAAAGGAAATGGTACTTTCTGACATGATGAATTATCTTTTTTGACATAACAGACAGGACTGTTGATTCTCTCTGAGCTCAATCTTTATTTCATCGTCACTTTTATCAGATCAGTGCTGGTGGCGATACATCAAATGCTTGGAATTTCAAAGAAATTGTCATTACAAAGGCTTTCAGGGGTCTGCAAATTTTCTCTGGGCACAAAGTGAGACTGGAGTATGCAGGAGTCTGTCCCACATTCCCTGCTCTCCTGATTTCCCAGTGGTGATCACAGCAGGCTCTATGCTTGCCATCTCATCCTGGGTACCACCCAGGGTATTTGGTATTTGTGAGAGTCACCCAGTGGGTGGCTTCGTATTTTGTAGCAACTTGGAAAGGTCGACAGCCAGTTAGCAGCTATGAGTTGATAATAATACTATACATACACACATACACGCTTCAACCATCTATAAAGAGTTTCCATGTTAGTCAGGGTTATATACAATACATTATTGGTTATATAAACCATCTCTGTTTATACTAAAAGGACATCCAAAAATACATGGAAAGACACACAAACAAAACATATAATTAACAGTATTTTCTTACTACACGTAATCACATTGATAGTCAAAAGAAGCCTCCAAATAGAAAAGTCATATATTAGGTGTTTGATCCTTTAAAAATTACATCTTGATGGTGCCGTCAGTAATTCTCTACATAACTTTACCCATTTTTCTTCTTCTCAAAAACCCCTTTCTCTCTTCCTTTTATAATATTATAGTTTATCCAATTTCAGTACCTGGTACCAGGGAGCTGACCGTGCAGGAGTACCTTACTGATAGCTCAACTCTTACACATATGTACTGTTCTGCAAAGAAACAGAGCCAGATGATGCTGAACCAGTTTTCTGAAGCTACCATTTTTGAAACACTACAAACAACTAAGAAAAATATGGCTGCATAATTTTTAACAAAACAATATGGAACCTGATCCAATGCATTAACGGTCCATAATGTTATTGAACAAGACTACAAGAGAGACACTTTACTTGCAGTTGCTTGTCAGACAATTACTCTCTCCTACTGTAATACTTCATGTGCATACTTCCAAGGAAGACTCATGAACGCACAGGTTCATTAAGGGAATGAGAGAATCGATTGTAAAATGGAAAAGGCCGAGTGAGGTCATATTTCAAAGAGATGAATATGGTACACTCCATTATGTTGTAATCAGCCTCTCTCTTTCATCCTACGAACTGTAATAGTCTATCCTAATTTTCAAGGAAAAAAAAAATTCTCACTGCCTGCATCGTACCTTCATCCCAAATACAGTGAGGAATTCAAATGTGCTGCAGGCAGTTTCCATTTACCATGGTCTTTGGAGCAGACGGTATTGATGTTGCTGACCATTTTTCTCCTTAATAAGAAAAACATTCAAATGCTACTAATATTGCTGCCTTGGCAAACCACATTTTATAGATGGGACTTGCCCTGTACATGACACATAGAACATCAATCAAGGCTGAATTTTATTTCAATTTATTATGGTTGCTGTCTAAATGAAAAAATGCTTATATCGTTAAAATGTCTTACAATATAAATGTGCAAATGATGTAATCACCCATTTCGTGAGAAAATTCTGATTTTGATTAAAAATATCTACAGTTGAACTTCTAAATATTTAATAAATGTGAAACAAAAAAACACAAGACATTAAGAAACCACAGTAATTGGTATCTGGTGTAACATCATGGTTTTATGCTTGATAGCTTTTATCTTTAGAAGATGAGTTTATAAGGTATTATTTTAAAATGGTAGGAGCTGCCTTTTTGTTCAAATCATCAAGAATAAATTACTTCAATCTTGACTTCATTCAAGACCTCACATATGTGGTTTTTTCAAGTTATCATTTATCACAGTTCTTCACTTGCTATAGCCAGCTGTCTCCATACTGAACCTGGTGGCCTGCAAAAGCCCTGCAAGCCTTCCCAGATACACAACTCTGGACACCACATGATTACCAAGGGGCAGAAAGCAGCACCTTATAAGAAGAGAGACTCAATTTTGTCAGTGATTGGAATTCACAAACCTGTCACAGCTACTGAGATAGAATTTAACACTTGGCAGAGTCCCACTGGCACATGCCGCATCTGACGTCCCCAGGAGCTGGCTGGGATGCTGGCTCTCCCAGCTGCTGCCTCCAGCATGGCACAAAGCAACACACCCAACATCATGTCTCTGCTGCAGAGAGCACTGCAGATCATCAGGTCAACCCAATGGCATTGAAAACTCATTAAACTGTCATTTTCTCTCTGTATTATTAGCATACGGTTATTATATAAATACAATACTTCCCCACTTATGAACAGCCAGCTCTTTCTGCTGTGTTTATTTGACAACACTCGAAAGTTCAGAGCCTAAATGTACTGCAATGCATTAAAAAATGATAAATGGTTACAGAAGTTCACAAGCACATAGCAGACCAGAAACAAAATCCAAACAGTTTCTTCTAGAAAATGAGAGTTAGCACAGATTGGCAGGCAACTGATTCTCCCCTTCTACTCTGACCCCACCTGGAGTACTGTGGGCAGCTCCAGGGCCCCCAACAGAAGGAGGAGGATAAGAGGGCTGGAGCACCTCTCCTGTAATGACAGGCTGAGACAGTTGAGGTTGTTCAGCCTGGAGAAGATGAGGCTCCACAGAGACCTTAGAGCACCTTCCAGTACATAAAGGCGGCCTGCAAGAGAGATGGAGAGGGACTTTTTACAGGGACATGTGGTGACAGGACAAAGGGTGATGACTTTAAACTGAAAGAAGGCAGATTTAGATTAGAGGAAGAAATTCTTTACTGTGAGAGTGGTGAGGCACAGGAACAGGTTGCCCAGAGATGTTGTGGATGCCCCATCCCGGGGTGTGTTCAAGACCAGGTTGGATGGGGCTTCGAGCAGTGTGATCTAGCAGAAGGCCCAAGGCAGGGGAGTTGGGACCAAATGATCTTTCAGGTCCCTTCTAATCCAAACAAATCTATGATTCCATGTTTTCCTTACTTGGACAAAAAGTATCTAAACCAGAGTTCGATCCAACGAGCAAAAGACTGAGCTGCAAAAGCAGTGTTTTAGCATGTACTGGAAACCATTACAAGATGTGATGAACAAATGGGTAGTACAGCTACACACTGCTCATGCACAAGTCCCAGCATCTTTCATGAGAGGGAAAGTTCTTGAAGGTTTTTGCCTTGCACTGAATTTTATCATAGCCAAGAACTGAGGAGCAATTTCAACTTGGCCTTTAAAGAAAAAAAAAAAGGATAAATAACTGTAAATGAAGGAAGTGTATGAAAGCTACACGATAGATAAGTGGACTTGTATAATATTGCATATTGTAAAGTTTGCCAGAATGTATTGAAAGAAGAGTCTGTGTCCCAGTTAAATCACATCCTGCTGCAGCTGTCCAACTTTATAGCTAAAATACTCATATTAATTCCATTAAACAATTACAGAAGGAAATCCAAAATATTATTAAAAATATGTTGGCTTTGTACTATCTTTTTTTCAGATTTAATAATAGATAAAATACTCTCAGCTTCAAAGAGCGATTTTTTTTTTTTGGTGGATATTCACACCCTGGAGGCCACAAAGCAGTTGTCCTATGGAAATCCTACAAAACCTAAACTTTACTGTACATTTCTGACAGACATTTTAGACAAGAAAGGAAGGATATTTTAGCATTTATGGAGCTGGCCTGACATTTAGGGGATCTCAATTTAATTTCCTTGTCTGCCAGACTTCCTTCATAATCCCAGACAAAGTAAATCATTTTCCTTTCCCTAGTTTTTCATCTTCAAAATGGAGAAGACCATTAAAGTACTTGAATCATGCAAGCCTTAAAAGACAAAAACCACCTTTTCCTTCTCCATTTTTATTTTTTCCATGGTTACAAATTTACCTGAAAGCTCAATCTCCCAAAGGCTTCAACTGTACTCTGTTTTGTTCTTGAAATCAACAAAACACACTATTTATAAGTAACACACTTTTTGTCAGATCTTTGTCATTGGAGAGCCTTCCATTTTAAAATGCCTGCTCTGTGATAAGAAAAGATATTGACGACTGAGCACTGGGAAAGTTAATAAACAAAATGCATTCATGGCCCATTACTTCAAATAACTTTACTATATAAATAGTCCACTCATCAAATAATGGCCTCAATTAACATTTAATTCTCAGACAATGCATTTGTAATGTACTGCAGGGATTAAAAGTTCTGCATGAGTATCACTATTCTATAAGTGCCACTACTTACAAGAGAAGTACTGACATATTTTCCACTTGACTAAAAACAGTTTCTAGTCTTTCCTCACCCTGCTTCTCTACTAGGTCTCCTTGTCCTAGAAGGATCAAAAGAAAAGATACTCTGCTATATGTAGGAGCTCCCAATCTGCTGGCTGATGATGACCATCAGCCTTGCTTTTAAAATCCATAAGCACACTAGTGCAGCATTATTACAGAGGAGAAAACCAAACGGTCCCTGTGATTTTGTTAGGAAAGCAAGTGATGGGAATTCCCTCATCTAAGTGCATGCTTCAATCCTTTTTACAACAATGTAGAACAAAGCAAGTTTTTCACAGCATTACAGAATATTCTGAGTTGGAAAAGACCCACAAGGATCATCAAGTCCAACTCCTGGACCAGTACAGGATACCCCAAAAATCTCACCATGTGCCCGAGAGTATTGTCCAAACCCTTCTCAAACCCTGCCAGGCTGGTGCTGGGACCTGGGGAGCCTGCTCCAGTGCCTAGCCACCCCCTGGGTGAAAAACCTTTTTCTAATATCCAACCTAAACCTCCCCTGACACAACTTCAGGACATTCCCACAGGTCTGGCCACCACAGAGAAGAGATCAGTGTCAAAATAACCTGGCCCACAAAAAAAACAAACAACAACAACAACAAAAACAAAACAAAAAAACGTTAGCACTGCCACTGCCAGGAACAAACATTGAGGACAAGACCAAGGCAACACTGGAGAGCCTGACATTATGTGGACACACTTGCTACTTGGTATATCTAAATGTCGTGTGAAAGACCTCCCCTCCCTCAGCCATCTTGCTGTTAATGGTAAAAGAGAGTATCTTTGTAATATGTGGTTGCTTTTATCCTGCAACACAATGACTGAGCATTGATGAGATGATAACTAAGTCAATTACTCAAACACCAACAAAACACATTCTAACAATGACTGGCGCATTCAGGGTGTCATTTTCAAAACTGACTCCAGTACATTAAGATTTTTTTTTGTGTCCTGTGGGTTTGACCTGAATCCTAATGAAATTAACTTCTAGAAGAAACCAAGCCAGTACAAGCTACCAGCTTTCAAGGCATGATGCAAAATCTGCTGGAAAAGTCAACAGATGCTTCTCTTAGAAGCCAGACAGGAGGAAGGCCAGAAAACTCCTGGAAATCTAAAATGGACCTCATTGTGCTTTGATGGTGAAGTGATGGAATAAATAAAAAAAAAATATTAAGAGTTAACCTAAGACAGAGATCTAAATATAAAGTCCTGCCAAGACCAATTATTCTCAAAATGCGTTTTAGGTCATGTTAGGGCTTCTGCCTGTGGGTTCATCTAAGGCATGAAAAAAATATAATTCAATGAAAATGAAATATCAAAAAAAAAAAAAAACTGCTTCTCAACCATTATTTTTCTCACAAGTATTGTCTTATTTTAAATTTATTGCTAATACAGTATGTTAGCAGTTGTCCTTAATAAGCTCTGCATACATCCAAGAAAACTGCATACACTGACAAAGATGCTTCTAGTTTTGCACAACACATGGCTTTTTTTATACGGTATGTTCTCTCTTGAAAACTACTCCCTCACAAAATGAAAATTCAGCAGAAACTCTAATAGCTTTCATATTTCAGTCTAATAGGTAGCATGGCATTGCACTGCCACCCACCTTTGCTACAATATTGCACAGCACATTTAACAGACATTTGCTTCCTTCACTCAGTCCTTATGTGCAGCTTCTGCAGGACCTTAGTATTAACATTTAACAGAGTCTATGAGCATAAAGCACATTTATGAACACCTGCTAGAACATTTTATTTGCCTTAAGAGTTTTATTATAACTGTTAAATTTTCTTGCTATGCTTTATGGGCCAAATCCTGGTCCAGTTTTAGCCTCAACTCCCATTGACTTCAACAGCAAGCAGATTTGATTGTATGTGGGTTTCCATATCAACTGAATACAGCTTTAAAGAAAATGGGATCGCTGATAAACACAATACCGGATAGAAAAAGCCAGCACTTAGCAGCTCTAAACATCCACTGAACCCAGTCTTCAAATGCAATTAAAACCAATAAACATACCCCACACTCACAAGTCTGTAACCTCCACACTGCATTACAAAACCCGGCTGACTCTGAGGCTAGAAGTACAAGGTATGCAGGTATCCCATTGACAAGGGGCTTGGTGGGATGTATACCACCAACTACCACCAACTCCCTCTCAGATCACTCACTGATGCTCCTGTCACCAAAATTTGGCTCTCTGTATTAAAGCCATCAAAGGCCAGAATTCAGCCACGTCAGCATTGGTCTCCTCCTCTGACGCATCCAGACAGTCACAGGCCTCTCCAGCAACACATGATAGGCTGGAACAAACCATGCAGAGCCAGAAGTTGTAGCTGATGAACAACAGCCCAAGGAAGAGGTTGCAGAGGAAACCATGCCAGCAGTCTGACTGTTCTGAAGATGTTGTCTACAGCCGTTCTTCTTTGATGGAGTTTTACCACCTTACTGGAGATGTTCCTAACACCTCCGTGTTAGGAACTATAGAGAAGCAACACAGCTCCTCATAGCTTAGAGAGAGAGAATAACAGAGGACTCCAGGAAGTCTACATGGAACTCTTCTAAGAAAATTTAACTTCATTTGACAAAGTAAGAGTTCATTTTGACCATCGCTATTAAAAGTCCAAAAATAGTAAGACAGACAGACAGCAAAGAATAGGCACTATGGCAATGCCACATCTGTTTCACAATAGCTTGACAGTAAATGCTTGATTCAAAGCATACTATTAAGCCCCTCAAAATTCAAGCAATTATAAAAATGAAATTATAGACACAATGATAAATGACGACAAATGAAATGTTAACAGATCTAGCACCATACAAAAAAATATTGATTTTCTCTGATTACTGCTTAGGTGATCAGAGTGTATGAGGTCCTAGTTGCCTGCTTGCTCTAGATTTTATTAATGCTCCAATATCAGACACCCAATTTGGAAATCAATGCTTACTTCATCATTTTTCTCTGAAGGATCCTATTATTCACAATTGATTTAAAAGAAATGAAAGGCTTACCATTAACAAGACCCAGCTGCTGACACTTCTTAGATGAATTATTGAACTTCTAAAAGTGAATTAACTTAACCATCACCAAGACTTATTGTCTGATGTTTCTCATACCAAAGTCAGTGTATTTATAATTACAGAACCAAGTAGTAGAAAGTAGCTTCTTTGCTGCCTCCTCCAACACCACATACACCAAGTAAAAATTAAGCTTTCTAAAGATAAAAATATGAGTTATGCGCCAAATTCATTCAGTTGGAGCTTAGTCTCTAACTGCCTTTTGACACCCTGAATCTTCATTTATTTCTAAAACTCATAGGTCATTTCAAGGTTCAGAAAGAGGAAATCCAATTTATGGCAAGTTACATCTTCTGTCAATGAGATTACTACAGTCAAAGATCCCTAGGGCTGACCATGCCCTGCCAGAAAGCCTACAGAAGACTATTATTAATTCCCTCTAGGTACAAAATGAAGATCCACCTTATGAATTGAGATAAAAGTAACAAATATTACGCTACTGCAAGTAGAAGCAGTAGTACAAGTCCATCGCAAAAGCAGTGTAAATGTACAAAGTAGAAAGGCTGTTTAAAACTAGCCATCTGAGCAAAGGGGCTATCTCTGCTCAGAACATAAATTCATTGTTTTCCAGTCTAAGGAAGGACTATGCATCACCCAAGCTGAATTCAGTTCCTCAAATAAGAGCTTTTGCTCTGCGGGATCAAAAGTTCAGTACCAAAAAAGAGCAGGTTTGGAAGGGCAGATGATCACACCAGCCTCTATTGTAATCCTGACTAACTTCACCCCCAAACAGTATGCAAGTCCCAAGCAGGCACACTGCTAATAATGCTCTTCACAACTCATCCTTGAGAAGTGGCAGTAACAACCCTGAGCGCCAGTACGCTGCCCAGCTGCACTGATCTACAAACACATTTCTGTCAAGAGCACAGAGCTGTGCGAGGCAATATGCTATCCTTCAGCCACGGACAGCAGGACCACAGCTGCCTGGTGATGCAGCCAGAACAACTGCTCAGCTGTCAAAACTCATGAACATTTCGGGTCTTAGTAGACGTTTTGCTAATCTGCACTACCTGGCTGAACATGCCTTCAAAATGCTAGAATGGCAACTGCTTTCTCCTTTAGCATTCATCATACTTGCAGAGGTCAGCTTGATTATACTTACCTCTGCTACTGCTCTGAAGACTTCAGCACAAGACCAGGTTCAGACTCCAGATGCAACACATTCAGGAAATCTTCTGGATTAATAACACAATTTTTTGCTTCCCTTTCATTGTGGAATGGTGAGATAACAGACCTGTTCTATCCTTTTCACACAAGCTGAAAGTCAACAACTGTCCAAAATCACTAGAGCCTCTTCTCAAAGCCCTCAATGGATTTGAGTGCTTTCACACTGCTGGAGGCAAAACACCTGGGCCTTTTCTACCAGGGTTAGTATCTGAGGAAGATAGTCTTGGAGCAAACCAATCACTCCTTGCATACTGTATTTCCCCTTCCCAACCCCCTCCATCTGTTTTAACCCCTGTCTTACTGGAACTAACCTTAAAAATCTGCTTTGGACACTGGATAAATACTTTGAAAATTAAGAAAAATGGGAAGGAAAGAAGACTGACAGAGTCTCCAAGCCCTTAAGTCTAACTATATTAGGAAAACAGGCCAAAATCATGAAATTATCATTATTTTTAAAATATTTAGGTACTGAAAATTTTCGATCTGCCCCTTCTCTACAGAATAATACTTTTGAAATGGAGGCTGGCTGGCCATAACTGAAAGCTGGTTAAATTTGGTATCTGCATAAAACATATCTCAGCAAGTAGGCTATAACAACTTTTTCTAAAAAGACATGGACCTTGGCAGATTTCCTGCTTTTCTTACACTCATTTCTTCCAGTACTTCCCACATTGTGAAATAACTCTTAATGCTATAAAGACAGTGCAGACTGCAAAAATCGGTCCTAGTGGTTCCAATGGGAGCAGCGTGGTCAGAATTTGGCATTCAACAAAGTTTCCATTTCTACATAGGTTTCATTTATTTTTCAGTTTAAAAATAAGACCATATTTTGGCATGTAACTAGAGCTGCTCCTGCAACTCAATAGAAATAACACTGCTAGCAAGCCTCAAAGCTGTTCCAAGACAAAAAACTGTGTTGGCAGAACTTTTTCAAAAAGTTCTTTTTGACTAGAGGCAGAATTCAACACCAGCATAAATGGAGAAACTTCAGTGAAAACACTTATGTTACACATTAAGTTTATATAATGCAAATATATTTAGCTGACATGAAATTTAAATTCTGTTGAACGAATTCTGTTTATCTTCTACATGTACATAATAATTTAGCACCAAATTCTATAATCATTCTTCTGCGAATACTGTTTTTCCTCCTACATAAATGGTACTGTGCTATTTACAAAGCACCACAACCATGCCACACATTTTTTTAACATAAGAGTTATCCAATTAGGATGTGGTGAAATTAAAGCTGCAAGATCTATATTCCTGCATCAATTACAGGCACAGAAGAAAATATCATAAATCTGACATTTCACAACTTCCGAGGGTTTGATTTTGCAACCTACTTTCTAAAATACCTTTCTTGCACGTCATACCCAAGGGTTTTTTTAGAGCATGAATACAGTTAGCCAATGTGCAGTGGTGCTCCATCAACATAGATCACAGCAAGATTTGACTCTCAACTCCACTATAGCACAGACAACAATGAAAGCATTCAAATACCTAGGCAAAGATGCCCATGCACTTGGACATCCAAGATGTAGCTGGACGATGGATGGAACAAAGTACTTACAAGGAAACTGCACTATTTTAGATCAGCTGTTGAAAAAAACTGAATTGAGTTCTTGCCAGAGAGAGGGAGAAAGTTAAATTACAGTGGTATCAGGCTGCTGAGGTAAGCTATGGGTTCGAGGAAAAGGTCACAGCAAGGCCCTCTTTTTTACCTCCTGCCTGGGAGATGCAGATTGTTCTAGCTGTGACCACAGAGTGGGCAACAGGAACATTAAATCAGACTTAACAGATAAATGGAAGCATGGTAACTAAAACCTAGCACTTTGCAAAGGATACTGTTCCTTCCCTCTTCAGTGGTTGTGTGATCCCAGCTTTGCGAAGCTCACAATTTTGTCAAGGTGACCCCTTTTTCCTAAGGGACACAGGTTGGAAAAGATAACCTGGTTTTTAAGTTGCCATATCTTAAGAGATTTCAACACAATTTCATTGATTTAGAAAAGGTAATTTTCATCATTCAAGAATTATCTTCTTCCCAAATATTGAGATCTGCTGCAAACAAAGGAGGTGAGAGATCCTCTTAAAGAAAAAGCAATACAAAGCTTAAATACATAGGTATTTATAAAGCCAAGTTCTAAGCACAGCTTGCTTACCCTACCCTAAATACAGGTGACTTAACTCTAAATACAGTTGGTTGAGTATTGCATTGAAAATCTTCGGTGTTTTGCCTCTTTTTGTCAAACTGGTTTTTTTTACATTTTGTTATACTGTCACTGAAGAAAAAAATGACAAAGAGATGTAGGCTGAACTTATTTACATTCAGATTCTTAAGAATTTGTATCCAATGTACCACAATTCAAGAACTGCTTCAAATAATTCAAATAAGCTCATGGAGTAGAGGACCTTTAAAGGTCCCTTCCAACCCAAACTATACTATGATTTGCAACACTTGATTGTAAAAGTGACTCTGCCTCCATGTAAGGTATCTTTTCAATAAAATATACCACTTTAGATGTCCATTGACTTAAAACAATTCAACAAATAAAAAGAAAGATACGAGGAGATGCTTATGTTCAGATCACAAATTAATGCAGTTAATTTGACCACCAATATAACAAATACAATGACCAGATAAGTAGAGTTAGAACTCCAAATAAACTTAGTATGCAGTCACTTTAGGTCTGAAATTCTAACCAGCACTCTCACTGAGAAAAAATTACACACAAAATTTTCAGCATAGTGTGCCTAAGAACTGGTGTCACAAAAATCATCAGATCTTCAGAAATTTAGGGTCAATTTGCCACCAAGTATAGGAAACATATTAATCATCTTTTTATTTCCACTGTAGAAATAATGTACTACAGGTGTTTCAGAAAGACTTTGATTTTCAAAAATAAGTGGTCTCTTTCTTTCCATACATTACCAAGTCTAACAGAGGCACATTTTTATTTAGGCTAAATCATGCCTTATGGGACACACTTAGGAGGAGGAAAGGAGGACATGCAACTGGCATTTGAGACATATTGCCAGTGCAAAGCTGCCAAAAGCACACAGCAGGGAGCATGTTTTGGCTATCATGAGCAGAATAAGCATGCACTCCTTAACCACTGCCAGCTGGCATTTGTTTCCAAATACAGAATGCTCACTAGGCAGTTTGGAGACTGGACATACTCCTAACCTTAACTGTGCTCCCATAAAAGCATGATGCTGAGATACCTCATTAACCATGCCTGTCTCCTAGATGACTGCCAAATGAGAAAGACTGAATGACACAGAAAAAGGATACATTTCTCCCTACGCACAAAAAAGTACTTGAAGTATATCCTAACATACTCTAGTGCTTACAGCAAAAGAGAGATTTTAAGAATGTTGGAAGAAAATTCTGCCAGCACCTCAAAAAGCAGAAACACTGTCACTCTCTTGTGTGCATAGATAAAAAAAGTGAAATCCAGAGACACAGAGTACCAAGAAAACACAGCAATGTATAGAAAGAGTGGCTGGCACTGTGATTATAAACTATACTATCATGTTTAATACAACCTCTAGCACTCCTCACAAACAGACGCTCCCTGCTTTATGTGCTGGGGCAGATTTGTGGGTAGAAGATTAATGTCCCACTCCATCTGTTAATGACTATATAGGTCCCCTGGGCTTTGCACCAAGGGTACTTTGCCCTTAGGATGAAACAAGAAATGGGAATTTGTGTTTTTTACTGCATGTGCTTACTATTTCCAGCAACACTACCAACTGCTAGAGGTGTATTATTTCAACTTGATCTACCAAAAACATATTTTATCACGGTAGTTTAACTGTGATTCCAAATAGATTTTCAAAGAGATCAGTTAAAAGGAGAACAAACCAACTGGGGGGCACCTTTCACTTTCAAAGTGCTTTCCTGACACACACAGTCTGCATTGGTATTTGCCCTGTAAGTGCTCTATTTATTAACTTTTCACTACAGTTTCAAAGTGACTCCACTTTTTGGATTTCCCTTTCTCTGTCACTGATAGCCTGCTGTCATGGACCAAGCAACTCGGAAGAAAGAAACGTACCAGCGAGTGCCATGAAAAGGGCACTAATTAAAGTCTTCATTTCCTTCAGGAGGTTCTATGAGGGGATTTTAACTTACCCTTATTAACTGTACCTTTGCTCCTGAGAGCTGGAGGCAAGTCAGAGGGAGCTTGACACCAGCATAGTCTTCATGCACCCAAGTCAGTTTGATATCCTGGAAGAATACAAGGAAAGAGCAATTACAAAATGAAGTTCTGAAGGAATGAGGCAAACAGAGTCATCACCAGAACAATGATACTCAGGGCAAAATCAGAGAAGATCTTAACAGTATCTCCAATATCCACAAATGAGAAATCAAAACCAGAGCGTTGCTTCACTAAAGCCTCTGAATGTGGTGTCTCAGGTTTGTTACATGCTTCCTTTCTTCCTTTTCCCACCCCTATCAATGGCAACACTGACGTCAATTCCATCTCAAGGAAGAAACAGTTGTCCCCGCCAAAATTCCCTGTGAGCACCCAAGTGAATTCCAGGGCCAGTCAACCATGTTTACATTACCACCAAGCATATTTCATTAACTTCCCCCAGTTTACTCAGCTTAACTTTGGAAAAAGCTGGAACACCTTCGCAGCTGAACCATCAACACAAGAAAATTCTACCCTCTTTTTAAAAAAAGGAAATGTGATTTCAGTACATGACCTCTACCAATCCTTTTGAAGCAACTGGCCACTGTTTCTGTCACACCATTCCTGCCCAACAAGAAAAGCAGGACAAGACAGTAGCCAAGAGGGGAAAAGGAAGAAAAATAAAAAAAAGAATTGCTCCATATCATCCTTCTTCATCTTCAGCAGAGAATTTCCCGGTCTCAAACACTACCAGAGTGAAGAAACTGCAGCCACAAAAGACAATTTTTTCTCTCTATATCAGCAGCACTACAAAACAATGAGTGTTGAACTAAAAAAGTGCTCTGCCTGTCTAGGCCTTGGTATTCATAATATTATTCTGAAAACATTCCTCTACTGGCTTCTCAAATAAGGAAATACTTGAAATCAAATATACACAATATTGTTAAAATTAACTTTAAAACCCAACCAAAAAATCCCAGCCTGATTTGTATATATTTTGTTTTCGTACAATGATCTTGTTAGAATCAACAGAGCTGCTACCAGATTTCTCATCTGAATCTAGTGATATTTGGCCTTTTTCTCATGCTTCCTCAATAAGGCACGCATTTCACCTTTCATTTGAAAATTAAAGAAATCATCTTTTCCTTTAATCTGTGTACAATGCAGGAAAACACATTCTGAGTATGATTTAAATACACAGAGCCGGTAAAAGGGATTCAAATGTGCTAATATCTCCTGACTAAGTCATTCTCAGGTTCTTCCTCAGGAAGTCTGACTTAGAGCTGAAGAGCTTGACACTCAGTGGTAAAAAATAATAAAAAACACACAGTTAAGAATATTAAAGACAAAAGCAGGACTCAAGGAAGGTAAGGGACAGAGCAAAGAGCTGTGGGTTCCCTTCCCTGTAGGGAGTACAAGATAGCACAAGACAGCTTATCTCCTGACTGATACTCCTCTGAGCAACAGCTTGCTTTCCTTAACATGCCTCCTCAATTGCCATCCTGTGGCCTGCACAGGTAGGCAGCCCCTCGAGAGAAAAGCCACGGAAGTCTGTGCATCCTACAGAGAGCACTGACTGCAATCATTCAAGCTTTTATACAAGCCCCTTGTACCTCTGCAGAAAGGCCACACTCGATCTGGCCTCCAGAGAAAATACAGCAGCCTAGATTGATAACATCTACTTACACTGCTGCTGATTAGACATACACTGTCTCCAACAGCCTTTCTGAAAAGCTGAACAAGAGTCTTAACTTTTAAGCCTGAACCACTGCTAGCATATCTAACTCAAGTACTGGTAAAACACATTTAATGCCAATTGTGAAAAAAACCCAAACATTTCTGTTTGGAGGAAGAGCAGGGGAGTTACTGTTGCTTATTTGTGGATAAGAAGGGAGGAATATATCATGTCTGCACACATACATAGACAGATGTGCGTCTCACACATGGGTAGAGGATAACAAATAAACTTGTTCTCCACTACAGAATTTTCCACTTTGAACATACAGCCATCAGTATATAAAGTTCATGTTATTTCAGTGAGATACCTTTGGAATGAAAAACGCTGGCAGGATTACAATTTGTGTAACATAGATTATTTGGTCATCACTAACTCAGGGACAAATTGAAGTCTGAAGGCCAAATCCACGGGGATTTCTGGTGACATCACTAAGACCTCACACAGATGCCCAAGACAAGTAGTGCTGGTATTTTGCACCAAGCTAGTTCTGAGAAATGACTCAAAAACTAAATGGACAAACATGATGCCCCAATAACAGTGAGCAACTCAATCAACGCATCACATCAGGAACAAAGGACACATCAACACTCAATCTTAGGAGCTTCAGTAGCCACTCTGTCAGAAAACAAACAAATGAACAAAAAAAACCAACAAAAAAAACCCCAAAAAACAAAACCAAACCAAAAAACAACAACCAAAGAAAACCCAAAAACAAACCAAAACAAACACTTATTTTTTATCAAAGTATAAGAGTAATTTCAAATTTAGTATCTTACATACCTTCCCAGGACATATACTAGTCAAGAACTCACCAACAGTACCCACAGCCAAGTCCAGCAGAGACTACCACTTGACATGTGTCACATTTATTTCTCAGAGCTATTCTCAACACACAGCAACAACACTGTGACTAGTCAAGGCAGCAGCATAGTGCTGAAGCACTTTGTCCAACAGTTCAAACTTGTTCCTTTGCACGTGCTCTTTATCCATTTTTATTCTAAATTATCTTGGCCATGAGTATTACATAAAGGACTCCTCTGATCCCACAAACAAACAGCTCTTTCCTCCTAAGAATGTAATTTAAAAGACTATTTAGCATAACTCTTACAATACTTATTTTCTCTGCGGGAAATCTTCTTACAGAATCAGAATAATTTAGGCTGAAAAGGACCTCTAGAGGCCACGTCCTCCAATTCCCAGTCAAAGCAGTGCTGATTTCAAAGTTAGAACAAGTTGTTCAGAGTCTTGTCTGGTCAAGTTTCTAAACCTCCAAGGTCAAATCTTGCAACCTCCACAGAGCTCAGGGCAGAGTTTAACCATTCCGATTGTTAATGTTCCGATTTTTTGCCCTTATGCCCAGTCAGAATTTCTCCATTTCTATATGTGACAACTGCACCTCATCCTTCCTCTGTACACCTCAGAGAAGAGCACTGCTCTCTGTTACAAAACAGCCTATTAGGAAATGGAAGGCAACAATTCATCTTCTAATCTCCAGGCCGGACAAACTCAGATCCCTCACTATCTCCCTGTATGCCATGTACTCCAGACACCAACTGAAACAAGGTGGCTGCTCCAAGTTAAAGCTCTTTAAATGATTTATGAAAATGTAAAAAAGCCTTTCACATACTTCACCTTGATCATACAGCATTGCTTTACAGGTCCCCTGATACAGACAGGACCTCTGATACCTCATTGTCTGATCCCAAAGAAAGTTCTGAGGACAACTTCAGAGGAGCAACATGAAGGATTCAACAACATAATGCTCTGAGTGGCATCTCAGATCACCTAAACACTCTGAAACAGCACTTTTTTCAAAGTAAAAACAAGAAAGTATCAACATTTGAAGAAAGTTTAATGTGGTTTAGAATGTAGCTATACAGCTTCCTGCAGTTGACCCCAGAAAAATAAAAGATATGTGATGTGTGACTTCCTTTGACTCTCCTTTGAACTCTAGATAGAAAACTTTAAAGAGCAGAATTTTTTTTATTAATTACTTTTACAATTTTTGTTAAAATTTCCAAATAGTACCTAATGCTAAAATATTTGTATGTACCAATTCCATGGGTTAGAACACCCTCTCTTAAAGAAAAACAGTTTCTAATCATTATTTAGAGATAGGGTGCACTGCATTGCTTTGATGAAATGAACAGTACCTGGCCACTCACTTGCCAGTGTTAATTCCAAAGCATTTGCAGAGAATCTGGACATAGGTCAAAACAGATACAAGAAGAAGGATATGTATGAAAAAGAAGATCTGTTACCCTTGCTGAGCTACTGAGAGCACACCTCCTTGCATGGCAGCACAAAGCGTGCCCTCACAGAGAGTGAAACAGGTTTCATTCAGAGACCCAAGGAAGTCAGCCTTCTATACAGCTTCATAGGATGTTCCCCATATGCAAGAATGGGTTTAATAAAGATTTTATTTATTATTTATTTAAAGCTTGTCTTCTATTACTTTGCTACATATTGCTGCCACAGGGAGAAGCTTTTCATATCTGCCTAGATAAGACCTAAAACTTCTGGAATCACGACTGCCAAATGCTCCAACCATCAGCAGCCCCAGACCTTAAAATTAAGCTGTGCAAGTTCAAAACCTGTCCCCTTAGCAAGATGCAGCAGTTCCACCCAAGAACACAATATGTACTAACATTGAAAAATAGACATGGAACTACTTGTACACACAATCACACCTGTATATTCATTTGTGCACACTGTTAGCAGAATTGTGCATAGTACACACATACCCCATACTACACACATAACCTTCAGCAATTTAAGAACAGCAGCAAACACCACGGTCTGCAATATTCCCCTTTCAAGAGAGAAAAGCCATGGCAAACACGCCAGAGCTGCCACATGGTGATGGCACCTCTTCAGTGAACCTGCTGCAACTCTGGAGCAGCACGAGCACCCAGCCCCACAGTGCCCTCCTCCGACTCCCCACACCAGCCTACCACACAGGGGACAAGCTGTAGCCCTACGTAAGAAGTAAAAGAGAAACTAGTGCCCCTCCAGAGAGAGGCCCCTCTCTTGCACCCAGCATGAACACGCACATCGGCCCAGGACTCCGCTCGCGTCTGAAGTTTTACACATGACCTGGAAAGGTTTTGCCATCACTTGTCTAACAAAATGAACAAAACCCACTCTATGTGCAAAGCTTTTTAATGCCTCCAAGACTGGCACTCTTCCCTCTCCAGGTTGCGGTTTTTTCCCCCCTTCATCCTATCCTCTCCATTTAGCTTACATAGAGACCACCTCCAGAGTGCCATGCTAATTAGCAACAGCTTGCACTCTGTATTAAAACCAAAAATAACCCCCAAAAAAATCTAGTGAAAAGAAAAACTGAATGAGCTCATATGCATTTCATCATTTCAGTAATATTGGTGTATTTTAACTATACTTAAATAATTTTAATTCTGATCTGAGCAGCAGTCTAGCTATAATTGCTGAAAAATAAAGTTATAAATTAGACGTGAGATATGGTAGAGTCTATTGCCCTACAGACTTGCTATAAAGTGCTACAAAAATATATATGGCTGTAACCAAAACTAACAATAATAAGCTCACTGTGTGAGGATAAAACAGAGAGGTGAACAGTAGAGAAATGTTCAGCTGGTGTAGCAAATAAATCCAAAACCTACAAAGTATTACTTCAACAAACTAAATAAATATTTAATAAATGAAGTTCTTTTCACTTTCACTAACATGAGTAGGTCCTAAAACTAAGAAAAAACACATTCCTTGTAGGTAAATATCTATTCTATAAATTTTCTATATTTTCCTGTGTTTCATTTGGCTTTTTCACAATGGGCCTAATTCTGTTGTCTTATGTCTGTACTTCCTATATGTTCAGCATTTACCAATCTATCTACCTTGAATACAAACTAAACTATAGATTACAGAAAATGAGAAGTTCAATGACTCTTCCAGTCTTAAAGATTTCCCAGTACTGTAGCAAACAGAATACTGCACATTGGTTAGAGGGAGGGAAATATGATTTAACTGACATTTCATCAGTGTCTTGGGAGTCAAAGATTGTCTCCTATAATACTGAATATTTAATTAGAACTCAACCCACAAATAAGAAAATATTGGACATAATTTTCCCCAGTATCTTGCCTAAGCTTTAACAATAGTTTGCACTTGCAATATTCTTTGCAGCGGACTCCATTATTATAATTAAGATCAGCTAAGCTGTTTTAGGGAATTTCAATAGCTACTGTCTCCCCCTAATAGATAAAAAAGAGAGAGTCAATGATATTGAAAGACAATAGATTTAATGCAGATAATTTACAGAGTTCAATACTACAAAATATTACTGAAACAACAGGTTATTAAACCCGGCAAGATATTAAAGCCTCATGCATAAAGTAACTGCTAGCTGAGAAGGGTTAGAAAAACTTCCCCCACTACAAAAAGCACTCTGTAACTGCTCATAACAGCTGGATGACAATGGCTGGACTTTGTATTGCATCCCACTGAGGAGTGGCAGCTTTTATAATCATTGTTTGTATCACCTACTAGGAGAACCCCACCCTGGGGTGCAAAGTAATGGAAAACTAATCTTTGTCTTGAAAATACCTGTATTTCTTGTGTGAAACACCAGTATTACTACAGATCTGGTTGAACCTGCTTGCGCCTCTGATTTGACATGTGTAAATCCACAGAAGTCAACAAGAACTTAGTTTATGCTACCTACCCACCATATCCATTACGACAGAAGTGTGAAAATGGATGATCCCTTTCAGGCACACCTGGCTCAAACTCCTACTGTACACGCCTACAGACACTCACAGTTAGGAATTTGCTGCAATAATTCGTTTATTTCTACAGAAATGCGGATATGTGAGAACATTGAGCCTTCTACACCTCACCCACCATAGAGACCCACTACCCCCAAAACAAGCTCTATCAATAAATTCCTTTTACTACTGACATAGACAAAATTACCTCAGTAGAAAATGAAAAAGCAGTCCTTGGTGGTGCCACTCTTTCTACCTGGAGAGAACCCAATTTTCGTGTGTAACAGAGGCACTTTACCACACTGCTATTAGGGTGAATTAGCCATAAAATGCAAGAGGACTACAAGACCTCTGCAAGAAGGTGCAAAAGAGATGCAAAGTACCCCAAAGTGCAACCATCTGCGGTGGAGCCACTTTGCATTCTTCACAAGCACACTTAGTCACACATAATGACAACCCAGGTTGAGGCACTCTCATTTACTAACACTGTGACACTACTATACAAGGACAAATCCTGCAACCCTTCATCTAGCAAAGCATATTTCGCTGGAAGCTGACCCACATAAAAAGCTAAGGATCAACCTTCTCTGATCATTAAAACAGACACAGACAGATGCTGACACATCAAGCTCTTACCCAGAGCTTGGTTCATAAAGGAATGATTTAATTAATATTTTAAATCAAAACCAACTTTCTTGGTTAAAAAACAAAGCACACGCTAACTCCTGATGCTCCTCTTTTAAGACCAATGTTTTTTTTATTCAGTTTTGCTTCCAACTCTTCCCAAATGACATAACCAGAATTGCAAACAAGTGATGTCCACATAGCAACTTCTACCACAATGACACAACTGATCTAAATTTACATTGACACCATTTTACCTTAAATCAGCTTCTCCCACATGCACAGGCTTTTGCACCAGGTATCCAACTCCTTTCCAGTCAGCCATAGCATCCTATACAATTTACCTATGCTTGCTAAACTTCCTCATGAGAACTCTTCCAAGAGAAAGAGATGAAGAGCAGCCTCAGTGAATTTCCTTTCTTTGGACTGTTGTTGCACTGTCCTGGTGGGCACCTTTCGGATCCAGCACAGTCCTTGGACAATAATATTTTGAGTTGCTCCATTAACTACTTTGTTTTCAGAATCCATGCTATTGTTCCCCTCTCTCTTCAAAGCATAAAGTTAGACCGCCAGTAATTTAGCCCTTCATATTTTGTTACACATAGCTTGCTTAAATGCTATTAAAAGCACGTCTCAGCCAAAGGCAAAATATCAACACTGTCCAAAGCAGCAAAATTCTGTCACGGATGCAAACGACCAAACTGTCACTACATACAAACAACAATGTGCCACTAGAAAACACCGAAAATGCATAAAGAGCATCCCTGTTACCTCCTTGCATCGACGCCTGTGACACGCACACACACTGCCGAGCCTTCTGTATTTGCTAAGCATGGATCACTCCCTGGCAGGCAGCAGAAGAGATCCCGCAGACCCCCACACCGCCAGCCTCACTCACCCAGAAGTAATCCCTGCTCCAGCCGCACAGCTCACTGCCACCGCGTCCCAACAATATCCTCCGGCGAGGACAGGAGCCGCAAACCCGAACTTTCACTCCCAAAAGGCGCAGAAGAGCCGCCCTGCACGCCTGCCCGGCCGCTGCCCGAGTTACTGGGGCACTGAACTAGCGGGAGGTGAAGCGCGCAGCCGGCTGAAGGACGGGCACCGCGGCTTTCCCTGCGCAGGAATCTCACTCACAAGGCGTACATCGCTGGGGCTTCGCTCTCACACACCGAGACACTATGCACAGCAAGCGCTGCCGAGACCCATCGCCGTGTTTTAACCACATCTGTAAACATCAAGTTTTTTGAGGGGTTGGTGTTGGTTTTTTTTTTAATTTTCCGCCAAAATAGCTGCTCATTCAGGCCAACGCCGCCCAGCAGGAGAGCAGCCGCAGCGGCGGAGGGGGTGCCGAGCTGACAGGGTCCCGAGCACAGCCCGGCGCTCCGTGTTTCCAAACCAGCCCCCGACGCGCCTCGGGCGCGCTTTTGTCTGCGGAGGAGAAGGCACGGAGCGCCCGGGTGCTGCCGCCACCTCACCGCGCTCCTGGGCTGCAGCCCGA
>VXAD01001941.1:132178-222881 GCA_013399195.1 Dicrurus megarhynchus | reverse complement strand
GCGCGCCCCCTTGCCGCGCGCGGGGCCCGGGGGGCGCGGAGCGCTTCCCGCCCGCGCGGGCCGGGAGGCGGGAGCGGGGAGCCCTCAGGCACGCTCCTCGCCCGGGAGCTCCGCGGGGGCTCTGCGGTGGGAGCCAGGTGCGGGGCGGGACAGGGCGCGGAGGCCTCCCCGGCCTCGCCCCCCTGGTCTCCGGACGCTGTCAGGAGCTTCCCAGATGGAGCGCGGTCCCGGCCGGTCGGAGCAGTCGCACGCCCGTCCCTCGTTCCGCCCGGCGCGAGGCATCGGGACACCGGACAGGCGTACCCCCTCCCGCCGATCCCTCACTCCACGGGTGCTCTGCGTTTGGACTGCTCTGCCCGCAGCGTCTGGATAAAGTTTTTCTTCCATCAGACTCTCAGCCCGGCCCCCGCTTGTCACACCTTCGGTGCCGATGTGTTTCCTCTTGCCTTGACGGCTGCAGACTCTCCATGCCTTCTGCAGGTGTGTGGGCCCGACGGGCAGCGGAGCATGCAGTGGGAAACGCTAAGAATTCCTGCTAGGGAAGAAATCCCGAAAGAGGGAGAAAAGGTGGACAGCGGGCTCCAAGCCTTCCATCCCAGAAGTACAGGAACTGACTGGGCCTTCAGCATTCTCTCAGCTGCCGTTCATCTCAGCTTAGAGACTGCAAAATCTTCAATAGCTAAAACAGGCAAAAACACCCTCTATTCAGATTTTTGACAGCTGTAATGAGCACAAGGAAGAATTATGTAAACATTATTAAGTGTTAATAAACACATGTCAGCGTTAGGCACTCTTGTGTAGAAATGTTGGTAAAAGCCACGGCAAAAGCTTTATTCAAAATGTCTTTTTAACTTTATGTAGCTGGTGTAATAGGCCCTTTGCAGTGCTGTTGCCTCGACGGAAAATCATTACCCAGTAATGGATGAGCCAGTTCGGAAGAAGTGCCACTGGGATACTGCACACTTTCATTCAAAGATGCTATGTATTAGAGGAAGTAGCAGGAAGCCTGCCAACTTTCCCAATTTAATTATTAAACTGTCAGTTCCTGACTCCTTGTTTCAACTTCCTGAGGCAACATCTGGCTGTAATAACAAAAATAAATAAATAAAATAAAATTTGATCATTCACTCGGCAGCATTCTCTTTGCAATGTCCTTTTTACAGCAACTTTTATGAAAAGCTCAATATGGGGGATCTGGACCCGGCATGTCTCTGAACTACCCGAAAGCAAAGACAAGAAGAGTTTCAGCTGTGATCCTCAAGGCAAAGCTGTGCAGAAGGCTATATCATATACTTGAGCCTTTTTTCAACAAGTCTGGTGGTGTGCATTTTAATCTTCCTAATCCTTCTTTTATTCATAAGAACATCAGCGGATTTTTTTCACTGCATGAATCTGCATGATATGACTTCGAGAGATAAAAAAAAAATCTTTTGCTAGCCAAGAATTTTTGCATTTTCATCAAACATTGCTTCAAAAGGGTAATGTTGGTTTCAGGAAGAAAAAAAAGCCGTAAAGGATATCAGATTTAAATGTTACCAAATTTGAGCAAAACACTGAAGAGAAGTTTTAAAATATCTGAGACTGTGTCTTCACGTGTTCTCTGGATCTGTTTCATATGATGTGACAGCTTCAGCTCGCGATTCATTATTGCAGTGGCTTTTGGAACTGAATGCCTCTTTTTTTCATATCCTCACTCAAACACACGCACACGCTTACAAAAATATGTATCTATATATGTACACATGCACACAGAGAGACAAATACAGAGTGACTCAGCTCTGTGTTCTACTTGCTTAATCAGTTTTCAAAGCTTCAGTACTGTTCCCTTCCCTTACTTAAAATGCCTAAAGCCACCTTTCCCACATTGCTTATTTCAGTGCTGGGGTACAGAGTCTTTGACAAAGCTGGGCCATCTACACTGCCTTCTGTGGGTCACCCTCTCCTAAAAGCCATTCTGCAGGTCAGGAGGTCAGCCGTTCCATTAATCACGTGGCAGCTTGGGATTCAGAGCTCACCCTGAACACTAGTCCTAGGGAATCCTCAGAGACCTTTTTCCTGGTGGTCACTTCTAAGTGACCACCAGGAAAGCTAAGGAAGGAAATCAAGATCTGGAGACAGAGATCCTGCAAGCCCAAATCGCAGTGAGATGGTATCAGGAGTGCTGTGGGGTGACCACCATCGCCCACGCACTGCACAGTGATTTGGTCTGCCCCATGCTATGCACCCATAGGAGTTGTAGCAACTCTTCTGGTAAGTACTAGCTGGGCACATATGGCAACAGTGCCTAATTCAGTACCTCCAAGTATAACTGTTTCCTCAGTGGTCCCAGAGAAAGCACTCCTGATTTTCTCCCTTCCATCAAGAAGTCAGCTAGAGAGATCAGAAGAGTCTGAAGTCAATGTTGCTGTCTTTTGGGCTTCTGTCAGATATTTAACATTAGGTCCTTGGTTTTCTTCCTCTGAAGTTTCCTTCTTCTCATAGCTTGGAGGAACTTCAGGAATATGTTATTGATTTCTTAGCTGCTCTCCACTGGAACTCCTCATAATTCCTTGGTTCCTAAGGCTTCCTCGGGTACTTTTTCTTTTGTATCCCCCAGTTCAAGCAGCAGCAAAGCTAACTATCCTGTTAAGTAGGGCAGCCTTTCTTAAATCGTTGAAAGAACTCTGGATAATCCTTTCATACCTGTCTCCCATCTTCAAGTGAAATCACTATGCCTCTTAAGTTGTCATAGGATGGAATTGAATACTTTCTATAAATTCTATTCAAGATTCTCCTGTTTTCTCTACTGTTCATGACAGATCAGTCAGACACTTCCTCAAGACTGTAAAGAAGAAAGAAAATAGAGAGAGGAGAGAGTGTTCAAAATGGATTTTCTGGTCAAATTCTATTTAACATGTTTTCTACTATTTGCCAATTCCCAGGCCTATGGCTCAGAATTATTTTTAGAAAAGCCACCTGGGATTAAAAAAAACAAACAAACAAAACAAATCCTCGAAACAAAACATTTCAAAATGCTATGGACCAAAGCATTATTTCCAAGACAGCAAAGACTATCCTGTGACCAGATGCAGCTCTGAACACTTCTGTAGGATGTAGAATTTGTACTATAGAAAGGAAAATTTGCGCTTGTGTACACTAAGGAGTCTATCATCAGTTTCCTTACTTTTTGCTCCCTTGACAACTTCTGTACCGAATGTGAATTCAGAAGTAAAGAGGAAACTGCAAAAAATGAGCAAATCCTTCATGAAAAGAAGGTCAAAGAACAGTTTAACACCGAGAATCTCACAATCTGTTGGAGAAGGTCAATTGCATGATGGATAAGACTACAGCAGATGTATGTGTATATTTACAAATGTGATAGCAGAAATTAGGGTCTTATTAAAAGTAGCAGCTGTTAATTGCCAGCCTCACATATAGACACATGCTCGAAGAGACTGTTAATTAACTGAGTGAAAAACTAGAGGAGTTTCAGCTCTGAGTTACTTGCCATGGCCTTAAGAGTTTTGGTGAGAGACTCTGATTCCCAGGTGGACCCCAAGCTGGGTAGTACCTGTTGGCTATATGAAGGCAATGATGTCTATCTGAAACAGAATTGCCTATGCATAAGGATGTGCTGATCCACTAGGGTCAGCATCAGCAGCTATTAAAACAAGATGACATAAAGAGCCTCCCAGATATCTGTTTTTATATAGTCTGGAGACATCAGCTCATATAAAACTGCAAAATACTTGAGACTCAGAATCTAAAATTGCTTTCCTTAATGAAAAGCTTCCTTTACTGAAAGGAAGAAAAAATATCCTGCAGGATTTGAAGTGTCAGCCAGCAGACAAGAAATCCAGAATCCCACTAAGCTTGGGGCACACTTACATGAACATTAGTTGCAACAGCCAGCACCTAAGGACATGATAAAAATCCCAAGGTGTTAATAATAATAGCAACTCAGTCCCTAGCAATACTCATAGGTTGTTGGTTGAGGTTTCTTTTTCTGCAAGATACTGGTAAGAAGGAACAAGGAGTCTGTGCACAGAATTTAGAGCATTAATTTTGTGTCTGCCATGCTTACTAGGTAACAGAGATGATATTTTACCTTTAGAGATGAAAAATAAAGCTGTGGTGCACTCAGACCATCATGCAATAATAACTGATGGTGGCAGCTGAGATTATGGGAGCATCTGCAGCTACAAATACTCAGCTGGGACTCCTGTAGGCTTCTGTGTATCATCTGGTCTTCTATTATCTCCTTGGGAATTGCACTAAGCAACACATGGGTGCCATGATTTCTGAATGCTTAATAAAGGAAGTGAAAAATAAAGCTAATGAAAAATCCAACCAGTATAACTGATACTGTAAAACCTCCTTTACTGAGCTCGGTAATGACTTAACAGGGGCATGCATAAAAGACAAAGAGGAAAGAAGTTAGAACAGCTAACCCGTTTGTTGCCTGAGAGTTCTCTTCAATGGTAATGAGAAGATTGGGAGAGATAATTTGGTGCATTGTGTTTAAAGAACAGCTCCTCGAGGTTGTCCCTTGGATGGATTGGCAGGGAGTATCAGGTTGCAAGTTTACTGATAAGACAATATGAAGAACATGGGAGGAGCATTTGGTGGGAGTAAAAAAGGTTGTAAAGGTCTCTAAGGAGTTAAGATGTAAAATTGCAGAAAGCAATGTCAATTTGTAAGAAATCATGTCACCTTGGCATATAATCAGTGACAATGGGCTGGTATCCCGATTACAGGGAAAAAGTATAGGGCAGAAAAATTGCTACAAATATGGAAATAAAGAGATCTGGCTAAAATACTTAGTGGACTGAGCTAATAAGGAGAAACTCAACTTGGATGGAGAAAGAAAAAAATGTAAGTTATGGAAAGACAGAGGTCTAAATCAAGCTGTGTTTGTATTTCTGGATTTGTCCCATACACTTACGATAATGTGTAATCCCTCCAAGATTTCTGATAGATCTTCTCTTGAGGGAAATCATGCATCTAGTAGCAGATTGGTGTCATTTGAGGGTCTGAAATTAACAGTGAACCCAAATACTCGACTGTAGAAGTGAAGTACTGCAGTCTTGCAAAGGTCCTTAAGGCTCATCACGGTCTGTATGGAATTCACAGAGCACATGGATTACTCTGCCTGCTACTTTACAAAGCACCACCAGAAAGATGTTACCAGAAATAACGAGTAGAAATGAGCTTTGCTGATAGTATGTAACAGCAAAGTGAGCTTCATGAGAGGATTTGGAACCTAGCCACCGAGGGATGAAAGAGTGGGGACAGTTGCATGTATGCTGGTGAAACATCGCATCACAGTTTGGTCCTGCAGGCTGTGTGTTCCGACAGAGGAATCTGAATGGCTGCTATAAGTCAAAGCTTTAGACATCTTCAGACAAGTATGAGCTAGTGTCTGTCCTGCAAGTAATGGAAGGGATGTACTCTGTAAATCACATCAGTGATCCAAGCTTAGAGTTCTGATCAGAAAGAACAACAAATCTGTGTTACAAAGGTCCATGTGTCATCTTTTTAAGTAATACCACTCAGCCCTCAACAATCCAATACTGTTCTGATAAAATTATTTTTGGATTCATGCTTCCTGAGATACTTTCCTATTTATCAAAAACTGGCAAAGACTTCTGCCCCTGCACAGGTGCCAGATGCAAAAGACTTTTATGTCAGGGACCTGGGTAATATTTCAAAGAACAGACCAGTATACGAGTCAAATGCAAGCCAAACAGGATTTAAAAAAATAAAAAAAGGAAGGACAATAATAATAGTTACAATGCTGCAACCAAATAGTGGAAGACTGAATCTAGAGGAGAACTTTAAAAAATTAAAGTTTTCAGCATAGCACATGCCCAGCTACTGGGCCTGGCCCATAAGTTACATACTCATTATTGCTCTATAATTGTAGTCCATCTACACTGAGAATAACTACCACATTCATAATCTTGGTAGATGGTGGGTTTCCTAGATTCCTAGGACTTTTTATAATATTTAAATTTTTGTTGGTGGTTAGAATTCTTGTAAAGTTCAAGGGATAAAAAGCTGTAATAATCACTGTAAGCAGTCACAGGGATATATGTGTCTCAATAAATATGTAATTTTTAAGTGTATGTATATATCTATATATATATATATAATAATAATATTAATTTCTACCAGCACATGTAGAAGTTCTTGTTTGCAGTGTCTTAACATGCTTCTCCCTGGCTCTGCTTTCTGAATTCAGCCTCTAGGGCAGATGTTCAGTCCCACAATTTCTTCTGAAATTACATTCCTATAGTCTAACTCCTAAGTAAATAGTGTGGAGTACAGTATGGAAGGGTATTTTGGGCAATTTATTTTAACTGTTGCTTCTTAAGTTGCTTTCTTATGGATTGCTGCATGGATGTATATATTGCACCTACCTCCCCCAGGACCTTACATGTCAGCAACAAATATTTCATGTAATAGAGAATCAAGAGTGGCAGTTGAACCCACATTCTGTCATTCTCCAATGTTACCTTGGACATGTCGCACATGTGACATGTCCAAGCATGGCTGAAGGAAAGATTAACATGTACTCTATTGGTAAAAATACTGCAGGTCCATTGCTGCTCTAAGTTGTTGGTTCACAGGATCTGCTCCAGGTTTGTAAGCAGTCCTGCAGACAATGCTGAGCCACGGGGCATGATTCATGGACTGAAACATGGGATTCTGGTTTCCTTCTGGAGAGGTATCTGTGGGTTAGGAAAGATACCCTAGGGCATCTCATATTGTCACTCAACACCTACATCACAGCAAGACTTTAGAGTCTCTAACTTGGAGTCAAATTTTACACAAAATAGCTAGATGCATCCTGGCCTTTTTTTTCAGAGGGTCACATTGAATCTTAAGTATTTCATTTTTTCCCCCTTATCTGGAAATAATTATCTCCAAAACAATACAAACAAGTTAGCAAACAAACAAGAATACCACTAGTGTGTTTGTAATTGAGACCTTAGGCATAATTGTTTATCTGTGGAGGATAAAACACAGCTATTTATCTATGTTAACCTTTGTCTACTTTCTTAGTCACGTGGAACAGCTTATTAAACAAGAAAGGGTGATGTATAGAGGTAACAGCTACTCTGAGGAGGTTTGCAAATTCATGCTGTCACTGTTTCCTTCAGCCCAATGAGGTCAGAGCCTTCTAATTAAATTCAGTGAGTTCAGCCTTCAGTCTGCATTCTCAGTTGTCATAAACACAGTTGATATTTGTTATTATTTATGCTGTAGTACTTTCCCAGAGTGTTTGAGTTTTGTGCATATACAGGAAGAAACAGACGTATTGCTATGGGGATAATATGTGCCTTCCTAACTCAGGAAAATATCCTTCTGACCGCTAGGTTTGGTAAGCATTACTGAGTTTCATCCATTGCTCATATCTGACTGTAATGTGCTGTGGAGCGTTCTGCTATAGCTTTCTATAAGGACTAATATGAAAATTGCATTGAGTCATATTCAGAAATGAAAATAAAGGGGGAAGGAATGGACACCACCAGCTCCACAGGCTCAGCTGGAAGAGGCACCCCACCTCTGCCGGCTGGCAGGGCCAATGCAGTGAGAGCTCCCTCTTCCGTTGCAGATAACTTTCATCATCAGGCATGCTGTCATTTTAACCCCAACATCTGGTTACCTGCTAGATTTTGTCATTGCCCTACTTAACTTACATTTCCATTTTAAATGAACATTATTCTGTTCTGTTCTTTTGCTGCTTGTTATTGTTTTGCTCTGTAGCATTGCTCGGGCTTTCTGTTGACTAACACAAAAATCAATAACTCTTCTACAGAAAAAAATCCGAATAAGCTGAGTGCAATAATACAATCATCATGGCACAATTTTAATTTAAGTACAAAAGCAAAACAAAACAAAACAGGAATGTACAACATACTCAGACCAGCCTTCTCTATGGCCAGTTGTAAGAAGGCATCTTTGGCATTTATGATCTCGGTGAAGGTTAGTTTAAAATGTCATCAGTTTTTCTAAACATGGAATATACTTCTTGGAATAATTAATAATACACAAGATTGTTTTTTAGTTAAGGAATTTATTTACTTCTTTCGTCTCAATATGCTTACAAGATGAGTGTGAAACTTGTCTATGTGACAAGGTCCAAGCACAAGAATGAATTTTTAACACTTGGCTTTCAAATGCAAAAAAAAAAATTCAGTAAGAACTATTTATGTTGGACATTGTGTTACTATCTCCCATTAATCTGCCTCCTTCTGTGGAGTTATGTCCTCCTTTTCCCCCATCTGACTGGTTCATCAAGTTAAGTCTTTAGGGAAAGAAGAGTTATTTACTAAATGTTTTCACAGCCCATAGCACAGAACGGTCCTGACCTGACTGGTCTTTGGCCTTAGAATATTTTACAGGAATTTGTTACTTATTATTCTTGTTTATAATATATCATGGAAGATTTCCATTGTTCTCATGTCGTATTGAAGGTTATTTTTTATTCCAGTTAAATATGTCTTGGTTGCTCCTGTAGTGCCAGGTTTATGATACATCAGATTCTGCAACACAATCGTGACACAGATTACACAGTATGATGGTTGTGTTACAGTAAGACATGAGGAAATAGCGCAATACTTTGAAGTCTTACAGTGACAGCACAAATGCCACACCATGATGACATTTTGCTTTTGTTTGGACTCTTCTGGATAGCAAATGTCTGAAACAAAAAGCCTGTGTTTTTCTATAGGCAGTTACAGCACTGCCTTCAGTGTTTGCCTTCCTTTAGCTCTGACCAAGGATGAGTGAGCACCATTTTGAATACAAAGGCACTTCAATTTTCATGCTTATTCAATCCTGGGCCTCTGCTGAGACTATGATAGTAAAAGTGCCACACATAAAAATGGTTTTATGATACATGTTTGTCCTCAAAAAGTCCAGCTGGTGTCTGATGATAGAGCATATTTGTGTGTGAGAGTGAGAGAGTGTATGTATTTTTAGGAAGACTCTAACAAAATAATGGAGACAGCACATTATTTGAATATTTATCCTTTTATGTTTGGAAATTCTGGACTGTGCAACCAGCAATTTCTCTGCCTTGCCACAGTGTGTTTTAAGTCTAAGCAGCCACAAAATTCTCTGACCACTCAGACAACCAAATTCCTTCCTGAGTGTAGGAGTTCAAGTCAACTCCACTGTCTTGTATTTTTACATCCACAAATTAAGGAAAAATGCTTCATTTTTCATTTCACATTATTGCCTTCTCCATTTGGTTTTATTCTACACCAGTGAAAATGTCTTTGGAATTTCTTACAAGTGATGTGCTGAGAAAAACAATTGTAAGATTTCAGGAGTTTATATCCTAAATTTCCAGGCAAGGAGGCAGGCAGGCAATATAATAGTCATGAGTCTTTTGGGAAATAGTTCTTGGCCACACTGGATATTTAAGATTTCATTGCATCTAAAAAAACAAAGCACTAAAAAGAACTCCTCCTCCTTTTCAAGTTTCACATTTCAATTTACATCTATGTAAGACAAATTCAGTTCAGTTTTCTGCACATATAAAGCTGGCAAGGCGGCACTATCCTTTTTACCAGTTCTCCCGCCACATTGACTTTTAATCCAGTGGCTATCTTCAATTAAATTTGTCAAAAGTCTCAAAGATGTAAGTTGTTACAAGTTCTGTGAATTTCATGACTAGGTGGAGGACAGAGACATTGCTGTTGCTGCTGCTGAGAGAAGAAAAGCCTGTTCATGTGGGATTTGGTGTTTGGTAGCACAGGGGCCCACAACCTGACCAACCACTTAGCAACTGCCAGCCGGTCCTTGCAGAATTTTCTTCACCTGGAAGCAAAAATAAAGTATAGAAAGGGGACACAGGAGGGAGCTGATGGTGTGGTAGATACATCAGGGAGGTTTTGCAGGAGGTGAGTTAATGAACTGAAAAGAATAAGGGGATGTTATGGTGGAAGGCAGTAAGATAAGGGAGAGGCAACTGCGGGTACAACAGCAGAGGGATTTATGAAAGAGGAAAGCCACCCAGCAGAAGTGATTTTGGAGAAGATGTAGGACACTATAGGAAGCAAGGCTGTCTTAGTACTGTTGTTACAACCTGCTTACTGTAAATGTAATTACTTGTAGACAATAGAAGACAATAATTGTAAATTACTAAATGTAGTGCATAAACTGTAATTTATATATAATATGAGACAATATCCTCCCTGTTAACAGGCTTGAAGTTTAATGTCTTACTAGATTATCATGCCAATAACGAAGTTTCGTTATTTAAAAGAGATACATTATGGGAAAAACAATCATAGCAGCAGTATTCAAGTACTTATCCACTCTGCAGTTTTCCCATGTTTCCAAGCTGTTAGTTGTTTTAAAAGGAACTATAATTACATTAAATACTTCCCCATGTTCAAAAACTGAAATTGCTTGGCTTTCCACAAGATTATTAACCTGCAGTAAACATGGGTGAGGTGTTCAGTGTAAACACAATTAAAAAAGAACACATCCTAGTCAACACTATCTCATTAAAATGATGACTGCACAGCACAAAACACTGAAAGATACTTCACTTTTATATAAACTGTTGAAGAATATTCATTTACCCATAGCTCTACACCAGTGGTATAAATTTAGTTAGAGTACCTAGATTTTCCTTTCTCTAGCTCAAGATAAACACTTTGTCTTCTCAAAACTAACTAATTTTACCAGTGGGACTAGATCCCTTTACCAGTAATATGCTGGCAGCTCTAAGGAATAATACACTATATTCAGACCTAAGGGATCCTGTATATATACAGTGTTGTCACAGAAGAATATCTGACTCTCAATTCCCTCCATCCCATCTTGCTTGTTGGTTTCTTATCTAAGCAACATCATATTTAGGCTAGATATTAGAAAAAGGTTCTTGATCTAGAGAGTGGTCAGGCAGTGGAACAGGCTCCCCAGGGAAGGGGTCTCAGCAACAAACCTGACAGGGTTCAAGACCTGTTTGGACAACACTCTTGGGCACATGGGGTGACTCTTGGGGCTGTCCTGTGCAGGGCCAGGAGTTGGACTTTGGTGATCATTGTGGGCCCCTTCTAACTCGGGATATTCTGTGGTTCTGTGGTATTTGTTAAAGGAACCCAGAAGAAGAAAGTATCCTTGAACATCAGAGAGCTATGGTCAACAGCAACTAAACTTTACAACCACTGGAAATCCAGGATGCACAGGTCCAGAATAAAATGAAGAATTTCCACTCCAATGTAATTTCCAAGGCAATATGGTCCAGCCAATGCTGGTCATTTACCAGAATGTTAGGAAGAAAATTTAGATAAGTGGGTGAGTACCTGATAAGGAGCCTAGATATATGACAGTTTTCCCCATCAAGAGTGATCCAAGAAGTTACAACTAAGCAGTTAATTTTTTTCTTATGCAGAAGACAGTGGTGAATATTCAGGGATATTCTTGCTGAATGTCAGCCCACAGACTCCCTCTGGAAACCAGCAGCTGTAAGAAAATAAAGGTATTCATAAAAATAGCTAAGGAGAGAACAGGAAGACGTGGCCAGTCAATCTCAGCAACAGACAGAAACAGAAACAAATGTAATGGAGGAATGGAAAATGCTTTTCCTCCCTGAACAAGGGTGCTAGCAAGAGAAAAGTTATGCGCACAAATAATATATATAAGATAGCGGTAAAACCAAAGATATTTGGAGAATGAAACACTTCCTTTAAACCTTGTGCTCATTTTTTCTTACGTATTTTTAATATGAGAACAATAAAAATTACATTGCCCAGACAGTGCTAGTAACATTTTCCTGGAATACAGTAGTGTAGAATTTGTGTTCATATCTGTATAACTGATTACAAACCTTTCTTTCCTCTGTCTTATAAAAAAAGGCCCTTTTAAGTTAAGGAACTTGCTGTATAATAAAGAAATTTACTTTATGGTTGGACAGAAAATACCATTTTTTACGGGGACATCTTATACTACATATACCATTTTGGTTCTGAGAATAAAGTCTTCCACTGGACTTCATCCAAAAGAATAAATTCAGAACATTTTCTAGTCACCACAATAAGGATGTATTTTAAATGTAGGTACAAATTCATGCATTTTGATGTATGTCTGTGGAGCCAAAGTGAGGTAGGCTTACAGCTATATTCAGCAAAGCTCACTTTAAATGCCCGTTTTTATCAGTGACCTTTCCTTTAGAATTTCTGTGATAACACTCGGGGATATCACATTAAGTTTCTTAGTATAAAATTGAACACTGAGCAGACTTTCAGAAAGATTATGGTGCTAGAGGGATATTTTATGGTGAAATCACTTACTGTAGTACTCATTTCTGAGAGCAAAGGTCTGAAGTGAAATGAATTTGGTGATCTTTGATTAGTCCTCGTTGGGCAGAGGTCCATGTCTGAAGTCAGCTATGTGTATAATTAGGTATAATTTTTACATCTGTTCAATAGAGGTTAATTGAACTATCATAATAATTGAATTCCAGTACTTCTGATTTTTTCTATTCCAAGTGTTCCTGTGAGATCAAAGCCAAGTATTCATCATCCAACACATTTGTAGGAAATTCCTGTTGCATTCGGTATTTGGTTTGTGGGTTAATGCAGGGCACTGGCATTTTTCAAACGTCTAAGCACAAATACAGATTCAAGCTTCCAAAATAAACAAGCAAAAGAAAGAACAAAATAAATGCTACACATACATTGATTCTATACTGAAAATTCCTTATAACTTAGAGAGACAGCCAAAAGCAGGTAGGTTACCATCTGACAAAGCTGGAAATATCTAATAATCCTACTCGTGTATTTTGCAAGAATTTCACTCTTCTTGTGGTGGTATTTTAGATTCAGTTTGTATTACACATATTAAGTAAACACTGTGCATTAATATTGAGCCTGAAATAATACAGCTTTATTTTCTTCCTTCAGTCACA
The DNA here is from genome assembly GCA_013399195.1 of Dicrurus megarhynchus. Taxonomy (NCBI): domain Eukaryota; kingdom Metazoa; phylum Chordata; class Aves; order Passeriformes; family Dicruridae; genus Dicrurus; species Dicrurus megarhynchus. Next base: position 209,968 of record VXAD01001941.1, on the reverse strand, counting down.
GGTGTGCAAACACATGACAAAAGCATATGCATGAATGCTGTGTGTATTTACTTTTCTGTGTATGCAAGCAGTTACACACATTTTACAAGGTTACTGTTCACTCATTCAGAAAACTAACAGGGTTTTCTTTTACCGCTTTCTTATGAGAAAAAAAAATAAAAATAGACAGGCACTGTGATGAACTGCATCCAATCATACATTCACCTGGGATCCAACATTACTGGATTATTTTTGGCTCACTACACTTGTCAGACCTACTCTTTAATTTTTTAAGGAAACATTTTCTTTTCATTTACTGACTTCAGCATTTATGAAGAATATAGACTTTGAAGTTCTCTGTCCATTCAAATAGGCAAGGTACTGAATAAGTTTTCTTTCACAGAACAGGAAGGAAAGGCATTCTCCATACCCATATAACTCTAGGCTTCTCACAGAGTACTGTCCGCAGAGGTGTCAGAGATGGTCAAGGAGTGAAATTTCACCAGAACTACCTCAGAAATTTAGACAGCTTATGAAAAATAATAACGATTAAAAATATTCCATCTGAAAACAAAATTTTAAAAAATTGGAAATACTGCCATATTGTCTCAAGGGCTTTATGAACATTAAGCTTTAATGACCCTGATCTGTCAGCTCACTGGACTACTGCTCTCATGGTACACAGGTTTGATATTAGCAGTGTCTCACTTTGACATAGCATGGGAGTTATGGGAGTTACTGTCTCTCCGGGGAGGCCAGCTATAGTGCAAAATAGAAGCAAGGCACAAATATATCACAACTACTAAATTACAAATTCAATCTTTTATTTCATTAATCCCTTCAAACTATTGAACTTTTTGCTGATAAATTATTCCTTTTTTAACTAAAGTATAAGTTTCGGAAGAAGGTTTAGTTATCAATCCGTTTTACTTTTAACTACCAAATAATTTTCTGAAGAAATTTTCATTAATGACCTATTAGACAAAGGACTGGTGTTACTACCCAAATTAATCTGAGTCTGTAAGTAGTCATCTCATAAACTTTTAGACTCAGTCAGACCAGTGGACTGATTGCAGTGGTGTTTCTGTTTAAACAACCGGAGTCAAGAACGATGCAGTGCTTCAACAGTGCAGAGAATGCAGTACTGATCCCTACGAACACACTTAACCTTTTTTGCAACTAAATCCTATAAACCAACTTTAGTGGTGCAATGAAGTTCATTGTCTGCTAAGTCATTGTGAATCATAAAGTCCCCATTTGTGTGGTATAAATCAACATAACTATTCAACAATTAAATCTACAATGAATATATTTTTTAAATTGCCAAGCATTATGTTTCATTTTACAAGCTTGCACATGCATTCTTTACAGCCTACTGTCATGTAATGCTTTATAAATGATACTTGATAAACAACAGCTGTATAATCTTAGAAATATTCATCAAAAGGCACATATATCCATGGTAAATCACTTTTGACTTGTACAATTCTGGTGGCTGGCATATATTCTCCTAACTGCTTGCATGTGGAACATAATAGGACATGGCACTATGCTTCTGTGAGACAAAAATACATTCAGAAAACATACTTGGGTATCAATTGCAAGCAAGAATGAAAAACATTTGTCAAGTGCACCGTTCCAAAGTGTAAATCTCATAGTAGGTGCTATATTTATGCAACACCACTGTACATATTTTGCATAATAATGCAAAATAGTGTTTATTTTTAAACTGGACTTCATTGCACTAATTTTCACAGTTTATTGGCACTGAAAACCAAAGCTTAGGGAAGATGTGGTATCAGGCCCTGGCTTTGCTCTCCCATAAATTAAACCAAGCTGCAGCTCCTGTATTTATGTCAGCTGTTAGAGTTCTACTAACTCCCTAGATTATGTCATAGTTTATTTCCTATCTGTTATACACATTTCAGCTTTCAGAAAAGTCCTGGTGAGGCAGAATACAAAATAAAAGGGTTCAGGTATTCTTTCAGATGCTTCTCTGTGACTTCTGCAGGGCCAGATACCACGGTTCATGTGTCACTGAGTTTTGGGGAGGAAGAGATAAGGAGAGAAGAACATCATTCACATGCTGATGGCAACTCAGTACTGATGCTGTTACATAGCAGCGAGACTAAAGAATTGAAGTGCACTGTGATTGCTACCTTTGGGCTTTGTGCTGAATTGAATTGCTCGTTATAGAAGCCTCACCTCTGGCTTTATTGAGGATGTGCAGTTTATATTTAACATTTACCCTATAAGGTTACAAGTATTGTTCAAGAAGTATCATTTATCTTTTATTTAGTATCTTCTGAGGAAGCCAAAGTCTGAAGTACAAACTGTATCTACTGCACTCACACAGCAATTTCCATGTCACAAGTTATGCTTGTTTTTAAAAAATTGTGGATAGGATTCTCCTCACCTAATCAAGCAAAACACACCCACTGTAAACCCCTCAGCTAGACTTCCTCCAATACCCAATGGAGAAAAACAGACCAATTAATCCCAGCCTAAATACTACCTGAGAAAAGAGAATGAACCTCCCTGCGGAGAGCACGCAGACTCTAGAGACAGCCTAAAAGGCTTTCTTAGAGTAGAAATACCTTTNACAGAAATACCTTTTTTTTTTTTTTTTTTATAGGGTAGTGTGAAGTGAGATGAGTGCAGCCAGCTGTGCCCCTTTTAGTCCCTGTGCAGCAGCCATCCCCCCGGCACAGCTGCCCTTAACTACAGAGCACATGGGGGTTGTGTGCCTGTGGCACAATTACCCCAGCTGTGCAAGTCAGATTTCATTCAGGGAAGGAGCTTAGTTTACCTGGTCTGCTGTGTCTGCCGTGTCTGCCTAAAATTAAGAACTTGATCCATGAGTGGGTAAATAGCTTTCATATGAGTTACATGAAGCAGTAGAAAACCTTTTTTTCCAGCAGGACCCTACAGGATCTGGAGCTGTTTGAGGAAGATGTTGCTTCAACAAGCTTTCTACTAGTTGTTTGTATCCATGATGCACACTTAGAGGAATTTGCTGTCTCTGCAGTTCTGCATTTGTGTCTGTGTTATGCCAAAACATCTCGGGTTTTTGATAGAAGTTAATGGATTCTCTTTATATCCTCTTATCTCCACTATGGATAGAGGAAAAGCTGGAGCGTATCTTTTATTCTCTTATAGAGGCAGAACTTAGGCAGGAGCTCTCAAGAAAGAAGGTGCTACAGAGGAAGTCTCCTGGCAGTCTAACTAAAAGATGAGCTTTGGGCTGAGGGGAAAGTTGCATACTTCTGAGACAAATGGTGGAAAACTAAGGAGTTTTTCTTATTTCTCAAGTCCGAATTTGGAAACGTGACTCACATAAGACAACAAATTTGTCAGCTTCATTTCTTGCTCTTTAGAAGTTCTTATTAGGAAGTGTAGAAGGTCCATTTTCTCTGCCTTTTTTTCCAGACTCGAGGAATTCCAATAAATTAATTGGCACTCTTATCTGTTGTGTTGGCATCTCTGGTTTTATCTGTGCATTTTGTCTATTTCTGTTTGTGAACAGATACAGGTCCTGCCATGTATTTACCCCTCCAAACTGTTTTAGGCCTTTTTAAACCTTTTAAAACAATGTGCTCATCAATAATTTCTCTTCTTTCAAACATTTCTGTAGAAACAAAGACTGGATCCAGTAAACCAAATCCAAGAGCAGAAGAGATCTTACTGGTCTACACTTTTGCATAAATGAGAGCAAGTAGTAAAAGTAAAAAAAAAGTTTAAAAGTTTCTTCAGTTAGGCATAGGCTAAATTTACATTTTGAAAGCGGCAGAGCAAGTACTCATGACCTGAAGTTGTATTTCAGCTCACTATTAGTGTCACCCTGCTAACAACATAAGACAAAAAAGTTTTACAGTGTATACTACTATGGATTAATTCTTAACTATAGAAGACCTTGCCTTCCTGGTGATATGAAGGTTTCCAAAAGAAGGCAACGACAAGTACTTAAGAAACAAATCATGTAGAGGCATCTTTTTCCCTTGTATTCTATTCCAGCTTTTGTTCGTTGTTTGGATTTCCTGAAACAGAGGCAACATCTGTAGAATTGTGTTTAAATTCATTAATGAACCTCTTCCCCAGGGACTCATCTAATCCTTTTCTTAATTCGTTTTAATTTTGGCCTCCGCCCTGAAGCAACGAGTTCGACAATTACATGATATATAAAAGCTTTTCCTTTTGTTTGCTTTAAAACTACTGCAATCTGAATGTGCTCCGTTTCTTAACATGGTGAAAAACAGTGAATAACCATTCACTACCTACACTCTTGAAATAATTTTTTGCTTTATAAATCTCTGTCAAGTTTTTAACCTAAGATGTGCTGTATTTTTTTTTGCCAAGATTATTGCCATCTTTACCTCTGTTTAGTTCTACTGAAACATTTTTGAAACAGGGTAACTGGAGTTATATGCAGCATTAAATATGTAAAACACATGAGTTTTATTAAGTTGTTTTCTGTTTTGGTCTCAGTTCCTTTCCTAAGAAAACCTAACACTGTAGTTGACACCAATTATGCCATCAACTTGCATTCTGTCTTATAGAATGAACCCCAGTAACCCTGGGTTCTCTGTCCAGGATAGAAATAGTTCATTCAGAGCCCATTCTTTTAGTGGTCGGGACTGATTTACTCCGAATGCATTACCCTGCACTTACTGATAATGAACTTTATTTGCCATTTTATTTCACTGTTCTTTCCAGTGAGATCTGGAAGTCCCTGCTGTCTTACATCTCTCTGCCAGGTAGCACAGGAGAATGATGAACCAGACAGATCCAGCTGTGGGTATTTAGGGATCTTGTTGGTTGAGAAAGTTGACCACTTACAGCTATTCTTTGTCATCTGCCTTTAAGTCATTACTAATCCATAGCAACAGCTTCCCATTAGTCCCATGGTAATTTATTTTGTAGAAACCTTTAATGAGGGAATATATCACAAGCCTTTTAAAAATCCAAGTACTCTTTAGCATTAGGATCACTGTAATCCACATGCTTGTTGAGAGTTTTAAAAAATTCTAATACCTTTGTAAGAAATATCTTCCCTCAATAGAATGGTGTATTATGCAATATACTGTGTTTGTCCAGATGTCTATTAATCTCATCCTATATTGCAGTTTTACCATTTTGCCTGTACAGAAAGCAGTCTATAGATCCAAGATCTCTCTGGAGTCCTTCATAAAGATTGGTGTCACATTTCCCACCTTCTGTTCCTCTGGCAATAGGTTAGACACCACTGTTAGTAGTTTAGCGATTTTATATTTGGGCTCTGTTATAAATCTTCAGCGAATACCATCTGTTCCTGGAGATTTCTTACTGCTCAGTGTGTCAATTTACTCTAAAGCCTTTTCTATTGACACTTGAATTTGAGCCAGTTCCTCAGCCTTATCTCCCATAAGGAATGACTGATATCAGGACCTCATTCTCTTCTGTAATGAACACTGATGCAATAAATTAATATAGCTTTCCAGCAATAGCCTCATCTTCCTTGAACGTTCCTTTCATACCTTGATTGCCTATTGGTCCCATCTGACTCTCTGTCAGGCTTTCTGGTAATGGTATGTTTGAAAAAAGTTTTATTAATATTTTACCTGTCCTTACTGTTACTCCTTCAAATACCTTCTGGCCTGTCATGGGGCATCTCTGTATTCAGCTTTCTGCCATTTATACTCCTTTCTGTTCTGTTTGTTTGGATGCAGCTCCCAATCTTCACTTCTGATAGCTTTCTCTGCTTTAGTATTTAATGTAGGCTCGGTGATTTTTTGTTTCTAATTTATGTTTTTAGTGATAGCATATATTTTCTCTGTATCTCTAATGTAGAACGTCTTTAAATTGTCTTCCTGGAAGTGTTTTACTCCACTGACGGCTGTTTTTCATTTTTATTTCACTATTTCATGGTTTTATATTGTTTCTATTTTTAAAGATTTTGGTATTGTGGCACATTTGGGACCTTTCCCCTTCCTATAATGAGGATAATGAATGTGGTCGCTACTAGGGGACTCTGTATGAGTAGGTCTCTGTTCCCTGGGTGGCTGCTGCATAACCCAGTCATCTCTGATACCTGAAATTGTTCTCTCAGAAACAAATGTGCCTAGAAATAACATTTTTTAGATAAATTAATATATTTTTAGAAAATCTACTTTCATTTGCAATAGAAAAACAGTTACTGGGAGAAAAAAGAAGCTACCTAGATTTAAACCTTTTCTACCTAAAATTGTAATTTATATGATGTGGATCGTACTATCTACTATGTAAGTATCAGCATTTCAATTCTTAGCTTGATTTTACTCTGTAAATTTTTTTTTCCTTAACCCAGTGTAACTTTGATCTACTTGATTCAGTGGATCTACTTTTCTGATTTATATTGAAGTAGAAGTAAGATCAGCTCTTAAATCTGCAGATACACCTAAAAGAGATACTATAGTTTGTAAGTGTTGCAGACATATGCACTGTGTGGTCATTTTCAATCAGGCTTTTATTCCATTTGCTTTCTTTCTTCATAATTGTTTTAAATTTATGGCTTACATGATTTATTTTCCAATGAAATTACCAGTGAGACTCAAGAACTCTACAAAACTTCTGACTAGCTAACTTTCACCTTCCCTGCTAATCTGTGTACTTATGAAGGAATTTAGCTATAAATCAGCAATAACACAGCTATTTTAGCAAAACCAAATGTCATCCATTCATTTGGCTTCCGGTCCCAACACAGTCAAAATGCCACAGGGTGATCAGGAGATGAGTGTAAGTGCTACACAACAGTGCATTTAGTTTTTCCATTTGTCATATCATGTCAACTCATACTCTTCAACCTCTTGCCACTTAAGATGTAAGCAGGAATAGCTGTCAATATAATCTTCAGGACATCTACAAACAAATTGAATCAGCTGAACACAAGGGTGACTAGCAAATTCCAAAGAGAATCAGAAGTCTTTTCTGGAAGCAGAAGAGATCTCAGTGCTTTGCTTTGGAGTTTATCTGTGTCATTGCTCTGCAGTCTTGTATTAAGTGCTTTCTTCTGATATTTTGCACCAGTGGACATGAATCTCCACCTGCATGTTTTACCAGGAACCCCATTCAGTCACAACAGGTATCACATTACCACGGATTTCTACATAAGAAAAGTTTTGAACCTTGTGGAGTTACCAGAAAAATTTAAAATAAAACAGTTTTGAGGAGTAGTTATAATAACAAATAATAATAAAAATAATTTTTAAAAATTCTGTGGACTGAAAAGTTGAGAATGGTAGTAACAAATGGAAGTTTTCTCCAAATTAAATGCATGTTCAATTCTGGTACTGTTCCTGTCATTTAGTTTTCTTGTGTGATGTGAAAGTGATTTTCTTATAGAGCTAAGAATATCTAGTTAGCTGATATCTAAAAACCTAAGAAGAGGTTGCTGTGAAACCGCCTTCCTGTGCTAGAATTGATATTGTTCAGAGTCACAGAGGCAACTCCTATGTTTCTGTGCCAAATCAGCTTCTCTCTTTACACCAGTCTTAAATGTTCAGGAGTTGGAAGGCAAGAAGATGCTTTTCTTACTGAATATTTTGTTGCAATAGAGAGAAATTCTTTCTGATCTGTGACAGGTACTGGCACAAAGTTCTGGCAAGCCAAAGCTGATAAAAGCCAGCTCTGATTATGCCTGTTTCTTGCCATCAAATGTTGCGTGCTTCTGTCATTCCAAGTAAATCCATCCAACTCATGAATCATAATCTGTCAGAGGTTGCTTTTATCTTTCCAGTGATATCTATTCTGTAGTTCTGATTCCTGCTCTTACACCTAGTATAAATCTTAAGTGCAATTATTTCTTAACTATTCAACTCCTTATTTGGTTTTCACATGTGTAACTCAATTTAAATGACTAACAAATAAAAATGTTCCTGAAATTTAATTTTCACTTCTGTAAAGAAGAATTAATTACTTTGTTGTCTCTACCAAAAGTTTTGTCCAATGTCAGAAAAAGCTATAACTATTTTTACTTTTTTCTTGAATGAGGGTGTATGTCTTGGACTGTATTGTGTCCCCCTTTTTTTTTTCTCATTTTTATAATGAAGAGGGGGACTGTGTTCAATTTAGATCATCACATGACATTACATTAGTGTAGTTTAGCCCTGGCAGCTAGCAAAATAAGACAAAAGAAAGAAAAAAATATCATAATACTTCTTTTGAATATTCCATAGACCCTGTTATTGCTGGTTGGTTTTTTTCAAGAGAGGGGAGTTGAAGACTTTGGCTCCATTTAGTCCTTATTTATTTGTTTATGCTCCTTATCAAGAAGAGCTGTTTCCTAACTAAGAGTGACATTTTTGCTTTATAAGTGCTATTGACAAGAAATTGTTGAATTTCATACCTTCATTACAGCCCTCCTTTCCTTGGCCCACTATGAGTGACACAGATTCTCTCCAGTGGTGCAGTCTCCTCTAGTTCTAAAATCTTAGGCTTGTGCACAGCAGTTTTAACAATATGTAGAAGTATTATGACTACTGTATTTTATCAGAGGTAGGATATCATGTAAGGAAGGGGCTGCTTGTAAAAGAAATTATAGTGCATAGTGTTTGGCTCTATATCCTGCAGGTAAACTGACTGATATTTTAATTTCCTTGGACTCTTTTGAAAGCTCTCTAAATGAAGGTTCTGAAGAAAATACATAACTTTGGTTATCATATTTTATGGTTATTACTGTGTACACATTAAATGTGAATTAATGCAATAAAACAGTACATTTCACATAAAAAATACTATGAATTTCACTGCTGTTGCTGACATGGCACATGTATCAATGTAATTATGGGTTACAAATCCTTGGTAAGAGAGGCAACGGTACAGTTTTTGAAATTCCCCCATTATGTGAACTCAGAAAGAATGCTGCAGCTTGTATTTAATTTATCTTGTCTGGTAGGCCTTTCAAAAAAGCAATATTGGTGCCGGATTTATCTTCAGTTTGATGACAGTCAGAGTAAATAAGCATGTGGAATGTACTGGTGCCAATGAAAATGTTGGGGCTTGCTCCTCCCTGGATTAGTTTGATGGCGTGAAACCATCACAGACAAGTGAACAGAGAAGCTCTGAGGCTTTTTGCCTCTCCAGGGCACTTCCAGACCTGACACATCAGGGAGCTCTCTGCTTAGGACTCACTCATTTGCTTTGACTCCACATATTTGTCTGGGGATGTCTGGACTATGTTTTTTAATAAATCACTGATCAAAAATGTGTCTTTTAAAGCATTTATGCAGAAGAGCAGTGAATCTGCAAGCTCTCATATTCTGAAGGTAGCAAATAGCAAAATTCGGTGTGCCCACACCTGCGTACCTAAGAACTTGGATGAACAACTGAGTTATGATGACTTAAACCACTGCCAAATACCCATACCAAGATGCATCTCCTGAGCCTGCTGAAAATCTCTAGCAGAGGTTGAAGCCAGCACATTTTACTTCATGCTTCCCATAAGTGAAAACTTTGTTGATAGTCAGTTACTATGGCTCAACTGAGATATTAAATATCCCAAACAGCTGGGATAATTCAGCTGTACATCTGAGTGCCCATGAACAGGATATTTATTTTATTACCATATTGTTTATTCTACTCTTTCATTCATTGCCAGTTGAGAATCAATATAGGCTTCCTACCTTTATGCTTCACACATCTGTCTAAATACCACTCTTACACACTTTTACATCATCCATTATCATACTTTATTTGTCTTGCTGATACATGTAAGTGTACAGTTTCTTTCCAGTTCTCATCCTCTGGTCTTTCAAATCCCTCCTTCAGTATCAAGTCTTCCAAAAAGCTTACCTATGCTAATCCATTAAGACAAGAAATGTTGTCATGATCCTAGTGTTTAGAAAAATACATGTACCCTAGTACCTGAGGAATCCCCTAAATGAGGAGGCAGTCAGTAAATTTATTGGATGTACCACTAGTTTCGAATAATGAAGAGCAGTTCCTTACACAGCAGTGCTAGAGGTGAGTTACAGCACACCAACAATAAAAATCCTGAGCAAGCAGATGGGTAGCTAGTTGAAAGGGACTGTGGAAAAGGAGCAAGATTTAAAGGGGAGGGAACAAGAATGAGAAGATCTCAGCTAAAAGAAGCAGACTGGACTGAAACTATTAAAACTGTGGGAAGCCGTGTTTAAACCTTAGGTATCTCACTCCTTTGAGTCATAGAACCCTTTAGGTTGGAAGAGTTCTTTAAAATTATCAACTCCAACCATTAACATAATACTGCCAAGCCCACCACTGAACCATGTCCCTAATGCCATGTCTGCACGCCTTTTAAATACCTCCAGGCAGGAATGGTGACTCAACTACTTCCTTGGGCAGCCTTTTCCAATGCTTGATGACCCTGTCAGTTAAAAAATTTTTCCTTATATTCAAACTAATCTCCCCTGGTGCAACTTGATGCCATTCTCTCTTGTCCTATTGCTTGGTACCTGAAGAAGAGACCAACCCCCACCTCACTACAACCTTCTCTCAGGCAGTTGTAGAGAGTGAAAAACCCCAGCTCTTTCAGCCACTCCTCATCAGACTTGTGCTCCAGACCCTTCACCAGCTTCATTGCCCTCCTCTGGATACCCTCCAGCACCTCAGTGTCTTTATTACCTCACTGAGGGGCCCAGACCTGAACAGGATTCAGGCTGAGGACAGGGGGATGATCGTGCAAATCTCCGTGTCCCATTTATTAATGCAGCTATTATTTGTTGCTTCTTCGTAAGAATAAATGATTAGAACTTTTAAGCAATTCAAACTTTTAAACAATTAGGCATTATAACAATATAAGTATTCCAAGATATTAAACACTTTCTATGAGTATATGAATAGTTTCCTTTCCAGCTTAGAGTCCCTTGTCAACACTTTCAGTATCCACCAAAGACACAAGATACAGATGGTCAGCACCTGCTAGCTTCAGGCATTGGCTGTATACAGTCCTAAGTGCACTGTCACTGCTTAACAAATACATCAAAAATAATTACGGTAATTAATAATGAAGCTACTTCCTTGGGCTACTCATGCTGTTTGTGTCAGCTCTGCTGCATGTAATAGTGCTAATCTTTTGGGCTAAGTAGCTATTAAATTCTTTGAGTTTGGTGAGTTGTTTCCAGCAGCAGAAAAAATTAAATATCATTAGAAATTTGCCTCATATTTCTATTTATCCTCAGAGAATTTATCATCAGTTCTTGCTTGTCTGAACACATTAGGAATCAGTCAAAAGGAGACTGCTTATAAACCCTAATCACAATTTCAAATTTTTCTGCCCACTACCTAGTCCTGAAACACTGTCCTTTAGCCACACTACCATGACTCCTTTGCTATCTTCTGAGCTTTCCTGCTGCCTTTGTGGTGGCATCTGACTCAAATATATTTACAAATAGGTCAGAACAACACTCAGTCTCTGTATTTCCATTCAGACTCCAGGGAAAACTCGTAAGTGTGTAGTTCTACATTTTCTCCAGCAACAAATATAGTTTAAAGGATCCTTCCATGGTCTGCACCTTTCTACTTGTTTCTACCCCGTTTTAGCCCCATCTACGCTGCATTTAGTCCTCTCTGAAATACCAACACAAATGCTTATGGGATTAGAGTGTATGCTTCATCACTGACATGCTCCAAGGCAATTATTCCTTTTCTTATAATTGCAAACATTTAAAAAAATTTAAAAGCACCACAAGTGGATTGTTTCATGGATTTGCCCTAGCATACAACCTTAGTGCCTGGCTTGGGACGGTAGAAGATGAGGAAGAGCAGGAGCAAAGGGTTATTTTGTCTGCTGCTGCAAAAAAAAGCAGTACCGAAACACACCCACAGCCCTCATAGCTCAATGTTTATCCCAGCCTTGTGTACTGGTTTATGATTGGGACACAGTCCGATATTGTTCTAAAATAAAGAGGAACAGGACTGTTACCTGATTCAACCTGACTTGAAACTAGCAATTATACTTACAGGTTCCACAAGGCCTGTGATGACCAAAAGACCAAATATATTCTCTGGGAACCAGCCAATGTCCAATAGAGCTGTATCTTGCTGCATTGGACTGTGTTTCAGTTTTTGCTTACACCTAAAACTAGTTGCTATCAATTAGCTATCCTGTCTTTCTCCTTCATTTCTATGGGCAATCTGAAAATATCGTGGCAGAGGCTCAAGAAATGAGAGGGGACAATTGTCTTTGATGATATGCTATGTATTTTGTTACTTTAAGAACTCTTCTTTGCTGGCACACAGCCTTAGGGATGTTTTGTTATTATCGCTGTTGTCAGTTCTGAACACTAAAATTTACTGTATTTGATGTTAAAATCTCAACTCAAGGTTGTAATATCTATAAAGAAAATATTGCTATGAAGATTAAACTCTGAAGGGGTTGTTCACATCCATGAGCAGACAGTAGAATAAATACTGAAAATCTTATCTTTTTCTATTTCTCTGAGAAGCAGGAAACAATATGAAAAACATTTATTTCTATTTGACAGAAAATACTTTTAACAATACATAATCATTATCAGTCAATACTCAGATGTTGATAGTAGTTTTTTGGAAGATGCTTTTTATGATGACCTTTAAATGCCACAGTCCTAAGTGATGATGTACAAAGAATATTCCTTCATTTCAATATCTACTAGGAAAAAATTAAATTGCTTTTGGGTATAAGCAATAGGTATGATAGTGGGACATATCTATACATTGGCTCACCCTGCACAGTGAGAAATGAACAGGATAACATTCTGAACTTGAAATCACCACCTTTGGGCATGCAATTTCCTGCTGCAAACAACCCTCAATTCATTACTCTTTAAATACTATGTCAATGCTTTTTCCATGATCCATCTCACTTTTTTCTCACTAGTACATCAAACATACTAGACAAAAATATTTTCCCGAATACAGTCCTAACATATTAGTGTTTGCCTAATTGTCAGCAGCAAGATTTTGCATGAATTTTACAATTCCATCCAGCTATGCAACTAAAAGGATTATTCAGAATCATGTTAATAATATATTTTCTCAAATTTGGAGCTACAAAATTCTTATGTTGTATCACATTATTCAACAGAAGGAGCTGAGATGAAACTTTTTGTATGGGGAAAGTACTCAGTAATTGCCTTCTTAGAGGTTTTTGTGTCTTCTTTTGAATTATTTCAAATTATGTGATCAATATTTGATGCTGGCCATAATTAATTGAAGAGATTAATGTGGGGTCAATAAGTCTTACTACTGTTGAGACTATCCTGTATGTATTGGCCAAATCTTGTATGCAAATGTTGATTTTTTTCATTCAAAGGTCTAGGAAGTTATTGCAGTAACTGATTAATTTTAAAACAAAGAGCAAATGTGAACTTATACAAATACAAGCTGCATATTTAGTCTTGTTGAGGTATTCATATATGTTGAAATATGGTATTTCAGCAGCGGAAATACTGCTTAGGAAGCAGATAATTACTCTTACAAGTCAGATGATCTTCAGAGCAAAATGACATACAAATGAGAAGAGTGTCCCCCAAACTCTGGCTGCTTACCAAAAGAAAAAGAAAATATCTATCACATTTTATATTACGGAATGAAGCACATGAGTAGTGGGGAAAACTAATTCTGTGAAAGTGTGTGGAACTGACACAGTTGTTTTTTTTTTTTTTTCCCGAATCTCTCCTTTGCATTTAACTTCCCTATTATGACCCTTTACACCAAGCTCTTTTAAATCATTAATGAATGAACCAGGCTGAACCAGGCTTCCCACTGATTTTATAAAGCAGGAACATATAATTAGGCTAATTTACAGGAGAAAGAGCTGATGTACTGGAAGGGTGAGTGACAAATCCAAGATCCCAAAGGACACCCAAACCAGAACCAGTTATAAAACCTATGCCTTTTAACAGCAAATCTGGTTTTTCACCCGATCCACTTTTGCAGTAGTTGTGCAGGAATGGGTGCCAATGTAAAACAGCATCTCCTCTTACAAAGGGAGTTGTGCTAAAGCACTGGCCAACTAAAGGCCAATTTACTAAATTAGTAGGGTGATCAAGTTTATGCCTTCATCCCTCACCACAAGCTCAGGCGAACAGGATCCAGGCCTCAGGTCCAGATCCACAGCTGGCAGCGGGAGATGCCCCAGTGCCTCTGCAAATCTAGGCCTGTTTAATAAAATGACCAAAAAAAAAATCTACTCCTGGGACTTCTAACAAAGATTTTACTTGGTGGGCATCGAGGAAAATGACACAAACTAACCAAAGTACAACTTAACACTTTTCTTCAAGTCCAGTGTGAAACCTGCATTGAAGGGATAAAGTGGTCTCTGTGACTCAGTAAAGGCCTCAGTTTTTGTCAATCCTTTTTTTTAAGCTCTGCTGACCTAACCACATAAAGGAAAATAATCTTCAACCTATTTTTGTGCGATGATTAAGTCTGCATGAGCTCCAAAAGCAGCCACGACTGACAGTAGAGAAGAGGGTCCTGGGATATTCAGCTGTGATATGTTGCTTCTGTGAAGGTCATCTCTTCTTTCAGTCACAGTGAATGATTGACTCAACATGAAGTTCACATTGCACGATGTATTTTCAGAAATGATTCATGGTAATGCTGTATCTCAAGGGATTGATGTTGAACAGAAGCTACATCTCAAGCTTAAAAAATGATTTAGCAATATGAAAGCCTACAAACCAAAGCTCACGTAGAGACATTTGATGGTAAACATCAGAGAATGAGTACAACTAAGAATCATAAAATTGGATAGACAATAAATCTGACTGTTTAAGACCTTTTGGGGCTCAAATCATAGACTCCAAGATCATTTACGCAGCCATTCCTTGATTCAGCTGTGCATCTTTTCCTGAGATGTGAACAGAAGACATTTTCAGCATTCTGACAGGTTGGAGCAGCTCAAGGAAGTAGCTATGTCAAAAAACACAAGAAAGTACAATTCTGAGGAAATACTACTCCCCCAGCACTACCCTCTCTCCCCACCCCAGTGTTCATGGGACATACCTTCAGCAGAGTAGCACTGGAAACCTTTATCCAGATTTGGAAGCGTGGCAATGCCACACACAGGCTGTGGCTGGGAGGAGAGGTGACACCCTGTGCCTTTTTCCCCAGGAGCCACTGCTCCCCCGCCTCCCCCAAGGCTGACACTCCCCTGATTTCACATACATGGAAGTGCTTATTGGTTAATGTTGAGCACATGAGATGCCATCATAGGAAAGACCACACTGTGCCGGGGTTTCTCTATCAGTATTTCTCTCTGACCCGGCTGTAAGTTTTGTGAGGAGACCTGGTGGCTGCCAACCTGCTGGAAGTGTTGCTGAGTGCTTAAGGAGGAGGTTATGAGGCTGGAAGTCATGTAAATATCTACTCAGATCAGTACAGGGTGGGTTTTTTATTGCTATTCAGAAGCACTTTTTTGTATTTTGTCAGATGTTGTCATTGGTAGGAGGAAAGGGATTGTCCTTGACCAAACAAATAAAGATAGGAAACATGAAGTCAGAAAAGAAAACTTTACATGTCTTAGCTTCCAACTGAACTGATATTTGAGAGGGATTTCTGCTGAGGAAAGGTGGTGTTCTGTTTGCAATTGTCTGAGCTTAGATAGGCATAAGCAAATAAGTGGATTTTTAAAGATCAGGTCAGTAATTTTAAAGATTATCTTGGTATATATTTGTTGTCTTTATTAATATGTTATGGTAGAACTATAAATATTTTTTCTGTATTGGGCTCAAAAATGTAAGTTAACTTCAGCTTCTTCTGTCCAAATAATACATCCAGCACCCTGAGCTTCAGAGGAAGTTATAAAAACCTCACAGCCAGTGAGTGCCTCATGATAGCTATTTACCACTTTTTAAGATCATTAATTGTGATAGGTCTATATAGTCTTGATATCCATATGATTATTTAGTCCTTTTTTCGTCTTATTGAATTTTTAGTCTCAATGATTTCTAATGGCAGTGAATTTCACACCTGAAATGAATTTCACACCTGAAATACTGAAGAAGTGTTGAGCTTTCTGCTGCTTATTTGCACCAAATGGCTCCTTTACTTTACAAACAAGGTCCGGCTGTGGGTCCCTGACTGCCTGCTCCAGAACATGAGGTGTTGTACAGACTCCTATGTGTAGAGTAAGCAACCTCTATCATCTCTAGGGAGATTCTTCTTTTTCCCCCTCAGCATCCACGTGGAGGCTGGGTGAGACATAGCCCACCTTGTTACATCTCTGTTCCTGTAGTGCCACTCCACTGTTCTCCACGGTTGTGATTGCCACAACCCACTGCACAGTCCTGCAGCTGATTTGCTTTTTCAACTGCGGTTGCAAATGGATCTGTGTACAGTGAAGTCCCAGGTCTTCTTTAGATGACATAATCAACTTAGAGCTTTCCAGGTTGAATAGATTATTTTTCTTTGCAGCTGGATTTTGATGCTCTCTGTTATCACTCTGACTTTTCACCTATCTTATTCAAGTTTCTTTAATATTCTCTACAGTCACCTCTGGTGCTGTACAGGTATAAAACTTAGTCCCCTCAGCAGACTTCGTTGAAATGCTATCCTTTCACCTTTCCAAGTCATTAATGAACTCATTAAACATCATGGTACATCATAAGGAACACCTGGGGCAATTAATCCACCACGGTGATGGGATCTGGTCATTTATTCTTACTTGTTTTTCATCTCTAATCAGGTCTAGACTGCAGCAATCTTAAAATCTTGTATTTAAAAGGTTCAAACTGTGTCCTGACCTATCTGTTAATGTGCATTTATTTAATATTTATAATTAATTACCCTAGGACTAAGTAAAATTGAAAGCCAAAATTCAAAAATCTGTCTAAATTTCTAAAGACCACTTTGAAGAAAAATCCCAACAAATGCTCAGCCAGCTGTGTTATTACCTGGTTAAGCCTTTTATACTGCTGTGGTAGGAATTGTATAAAAAATATTTTCTTCTGCTTAACATGTTCTTTTAGCAGATGCATGGTCTTATGTTGCCTTGTCCATCTGCTGTTCTAATTTCTGCGTATTTTTTTAATCTCTTAGCATTTAATTTGTTCTAGCTAACTAAATGGAATGCTTCAAATCTACAGTAGAACTGAAAGGTGGATAACATGAGAACATAAATAATTTATGGAGCAGAGACAGAAATCCAGGATCCTCCTATCTTGAGAGATCAACAACACCTATATCTCTTGATTAATGATCAGAGGAACAAGAAATTTATCATAATTCCCCAGTGATCTCTGCCCTGATGTTTATCTGTCATTTTCTAATGACTATCTTCATGTGAATATATCCAGTTCTATGAGAGCAATCTCATATTTCTAAAACTCTTATCTATAGTCAGACTGTCTTGTACTGTAATTTTTCATACAATTTTCCCATCTAATTTTTTTTTTTTGTACATTATAGGATAGAAATAAAACTGCGGGTTTTGCTTATTTTGTGAACAATGGCTTTTCTGATTTTCTGTTTTTTTAAATGTAGACTGATACAAATTTTTCATGTATGGGCAGACAAAAGGTGAAACAGCATCTCAGCATGGATGCATATTCTAGTTACTCTTCTACCCCTGAGAAACTGCCCTTATGAAGACAGGCTGAGGGAGCTGGGGTTGCTCAGCCTGGAGAAGAGAAGGCTCCAGGCAGACCTCATTGCAGCCTTTCAGTACCTAAAGGGGGCCTATGAGAAAGGTGAGTGAAAAACTTCTTGTCAGGGCCTGTTGCGATAGGACAAGGGGCAATGGTTTTGAACTAAAAGAGGGTGTATTTAGGTGGGATATAAGGAAAGAGTTTTTTTACAATGAGGGTGGTTAAACACTGGGACAGGTTGCCTGGAGAGGTGATGGATGCCCCATCTGTGGAAACCTTCAGGGTCTGGTTGGATGGGGCTCTGAGCAACCTGATCTAGTTGAAGATCATCCTGTTCATTGCAGGAGGGCTGGAATAGATGATGTTTAAGACATCCCTTCCAATCCAAACTGTTCTATGATTCTATGAATATCAGAGTATGAGTCAATAAAAAAGGAAAGGAAGGAAAAGAAGAAAAAAATATTTCTTGAAATCTTGAAATTACCTTCTTTTAATCAGTTCTTCTTCAGAATTCTTTAAATTTTCCATTTATTGCTAACATGATGATTCAGTTTTTTCCTAACTTGACCACAAAAGCCCCAGCTTGGCCTCTCTGAAATCAGAAACTTTACTTCATCCACTAGAACCTGCTTTTTAGCAAAGAATAATATGATTTTAGTTGTATTAATCACCTCTGCTGAGATTCAGTAGCTCTAGCAAGGTTAGAAAATGTGTAGATGTAATGGGCCTGTAAAAACATTCCCTGTTTCTTTAAGACTTGGTGATTATTTTTCTTTGTCTGTTGAATTAACCAAGTAATGATTAATGTTGGCCTGATAAGTCTTACATAAAAGTGAGGCATTAATTTTATCTTTATCATCATAAGGCTGTCTAATGTTGTGAATGGCTGCAAGAGGTCTGAAAAGATTAAATAATTTTGAGAGAAGACTAACCTTTCTGATCTAAAAAAAAAGTCAGGACTATTTTAATTATTTCCTCTTCTTCTAGCAGATATGTGAACTGCAGCTGAGATTTACGTAGTTTACATTTTTTCTGAGTTGCATTGGCCCAAAGGGGGCTGCTTTTCTTCTTGAATAGTTAAAGCATAGCTTTGATCAGTCTTTTTCTCTTTCTGCAATTCCAGGGCACCTCTGCATATTGTACAATTTACACATTTCAAGGTGGAGCAGGGCAAATATATACCAAGAAACTCCTTGCTTTGAGAATACTCCTGAAACACCATTTTTGCTCCACTGTTTACCTGGGCAGCCTAAGAACACCCCATGACCACAGCCTCAGATAAAATCACTTTCTTTGGGTGAATGTTTTATAAGCACAGTAATACCCACATCTTGCTACTGCTAATTGCAAGATGGTTAATTCAGTAGAAGAGTGATCCCATATTTCAAATCTTATTCGCAGGCAACCATTCAAACTCACAGTGGGAATCTTCAGAAGCACAGTTGGAGGGTAAGTCTCAAATTCCCTTTGACTTCCAGCAGGACTGAGACTCCTTGTGGCTCAGAACATCGCCCATAACCAATAAAATGTCAAGCTAGAAACATTGCAGTGCAGTGAGGCTGACTTATGCTGAAGATAAGACAATGTCTCTGAGTTTATTGAAGCTATTGTTTTGGGTAGCTTTATATCTTAACCTTCAGTAAGTGTTATGAACACCATATCCTTTAAGATTACAGGGAGAAGAAATTTATCTAAGAGATAAAATGCCTGATAAGTAATGAAAAGAAAATGCTGGGTTTGTATCAAGTTCAAGATTTAAGGCATACAAATGTGAACTGCCTTGATATGCTTATTGTATTGTCTGCATCAGGACATGTTCCCAGAGGAGAGGGTGCAAAGGCAGAGGAGGTACTTGTGAGGCACCTGACCCAGGCACATAGTGCAGGACTAGCTGTGCAGTTCCCCCTGCTTCTAAGTACACTGAAGCTGCATCCAGTCTTAGTATCCTTTTACACATCCTTAATTGTGGTATTTCAGTTTATTGTACACTAATTAGATAGACCTGTTGGTTGAAGGAGAAGAATCAACACCCCGTAATTACTTCATTGTAAAATGTAATGAGCTTTGGAACCTGACTTACTGTAAAAACTGCAACATAATAAATAGAGCACAGTTTTCCAACTATAAACCGGCAGTGAATTCTGTTAGTGTATTTCTTCATGAAACATGTTTATGTGATAGTCTTCCAATTTTATGGCTGAAGTTTATCACCATAAGGTGCATTTCATGACAGCCAAATAACTACATTCAGTTAGACTTGTCACCATGTGCCTTCAGTATCAAGACACATGCTGATTGTATCAAATAGTGTTGACTGTCTTTGGCTGCAAATAGAAAAGATGATTACACTGTTCTCTTTAGATGTGATGTAATATTATTCACCTCACTAAAAACTGAAGGTCAAGGTTGTCTCAGAACATGAGAGAGATCATCAATTGAAAGCTTCATAATGTGATGATAATGCACTAAGAGAGACAGCAGCAGTTTTACATTAATATTTCTGTGATTTCTTATGCACGAGGCAGTGCACAGCCTACAAACTAAGCAAGTGACTACTGGTACATTTATACAGAAAATAGAGCAATTCCAGGAATTCAGATGCTACCATATTTTGCAGTCATTTATTTATCTCACAAAGGTCAGTAAAAACAGTTTACACTCTTCTGTGAAATTCCAGCAGAGGATTAGTATATTATCAATGTATTTATGCCAGAATGTCATTATCATCTCCCTGAGCCTGCGAGAAAGCTTGAGTAAAATAAGGGATAGTGATGGAATCTAATGTAGTAGTTTTAAGTAAAAAAAGTTTGCTTAGGATCATAGCCAAGCCTTGTAAAACCCCTGGCAACACGATTTTTATTGAATGTGGGTAATAGAAATGCTTGAATCTCATTCCAGGGGTAAATACCAAATATGTTGCACACCATGGTTCACATTGCAGAATTTGAATGGAAGCATAAGACCCACAGTAGCTTCAGGAGGAGACTGATTTCTGGCAGTTGCACCTCAAGCAAGCAGCGCATTGCTGGATGAGGGGCGAGTGGAAGGCAGCCAGTGTGGAATCACGGTGTGCCCGTTACCGGTGCCTGGTGTGGGGATGGCTCTGGCTGCCATGGCAACCACGAGAGGAGCTCCCGCTCTTCGCCCTCAGCTGGAGACACTTGGTCCCCTGCTGCCTTGTCGCCTGTGGCCCTGTGACAACCAGACACTCACCCCACCTATCTGAAAAGAGCAGAGATCCGGGATAGAGGAACTGGTCTGTGGTGGGTTTTCGGCTCCCCCCACTAGCATGTGAGAATAGGAAAATTCAGGAGATAAACCCAGCTTTTAACATTGACATAATAATCATAAAGAATTAGAGTGTAATCTACTTGAAAAAGACAGTTTAGCCTAATTTAGGACTGCATACAGAAGTATTTTTATGGCAGACATTGAATGGCTTTGTGCAAGCAAAGGACAGAAATAAGGTTGTTTAAAAGCCCTATTCAGGCATTTTCACCCTTAAAATGTATCATTGTAATCCTTAACCTTAATTTCCCTCATTTAGGACCCTCAGTACAAGGATAACATATAATCTACCTAAATAATCTTAATCTAATAATACTGATCTATATTCTTAACATCGACCACGCCTTAGTGTATTTTAGTTTGGCAAAACACATAGAGCCTGAAATAATAACAAATGTTGAAATGATCTTATATTGAAAATATTATATTCAGGGATTAGTTTTAATGAGGTTTTAATATATATTTTATTGCTTTAATTTTAATTTTTGCATTTTGTTAAATGAGAGTTGTCCCCTTAAGAACACGTTTACAAATAGAAAGAAATCAGCTTACTAAATAATTTTGATAAAATGTCACCCATGACAGTGCTGAAATTTTGGTGGATGTTTCAAAAGATCAAATAATATACCAGCATGATCATCTCAGGTTTTCCTTTCACAGAATCACCAGGTTGGAAGAGACCTTCATCGAGTCCAACCCATGTCCCAGCACCTTAACTAAACTAAACCATGACACTGAGCACCACATCCAATCTCTTTTTAAACACATCCAGGGATGGTGATTCTTCCCCAGGTAGACCATTCCAGTATTTTATCACTGTTTCTGTAAAAAACTTTTGCCTAATATCCAGCCTATATTTTCCTTGGTGCAGCTTAAGACTGTGTCCTCTTGTTCTGTCAGTTCGTGAAGAAAGAGACCAACCCCCACCTCACTTCAGTAAGCAAAGGGAAGTATAAGGAGATATGACAGAAGTTTTAAAAGAGGGAGAGGGAAAGAGAGAGAGAGAAAGCAAATGCTGCAGAGAGAAAAGTGAAATTGAAGTCACCGACAGAAGTGAAGTAAGAAGTAGAGGGGCTGCCAAGTGAGTAATGAGCTACAGCCACAAAGACATGGGTGGGTGTCTCTCAGCTAGCAGCTATTGGTGCTGCTCAGGCCACCTCTTACCCCATCCCCGTGCCAGGGGATCTCCGTCGGGTGCCTGCTGTTTCTCACCCTTAAATTCTTAACCAGGATGTATTCAGACAGCAATCCTTTCTTCAGATCAGCTGACACCAAAATCTGCACTGTGGCATCAGTATTCCTGGCACAGTGGTTTTAGAAATGTGAGCTCGTACAACTGCAGCTGAAGTCAGTGACTGCTGCAGGTGCTCAGCTGTCTCATCCCCTATCCTTTTCCTTTCCCATGCACCTGCCCCTGTGAGGTGCTCTGGGAGTTCAGTCTGAGGGAAAGAAAAGAGAGCTGGAAAGCTCCAAACATGTTGTGGCTTCCATATCTCCTGTCCTGCTGCATTTCTGTGCCTGGAATGGTGTTTGTCCTGTATGTGATGAGGGGACTGTACTGTACCTGTCTATGTCTGGGCACTGGGACATGGTCAGGAACATACTCCATCATCATGTTACTCCATCTCTCCTTCAGAGAGATGAAAGCTGGGTTACACATGTGGATAGAGTGGCAATATCAGTCCTTTAAACAGTTACATGGGAGAGTTTGAGTTTGTCAGGTATGTAAACCATTACATTTAGATATAAACCATCTCTTTTTCTAATAGCAAAAGTGTTCCATGCAGGCTCTGTTTGTTCCCACAAATGGGCCACAGTTCAATTTCGTGTAAAAATATCTGGTGATTAGAAAGTGTTTGGTTTGTCTTTTTTAACTGAAAATAAAAGAAGACTGCAAGGAAATTTTTAAAAAAACAACAAACCCAAACACTACTATTAAGCTTTATTGCTGATAACCGTATGCATAATAATCAATATTTTGCCCTCCTGATTGTATTTTCCTATCATTCAATTTTCAAAGGGCTCAGGTCAGACTATGCAATCCCTTTTACTGAACATGCATAATGTTGTCTTCTAAATTCCCTGTAACTATTCAAATTCCAGCTCAGAAAGACAAATTGTCTATCACTCCAAAGTCTTAAAACAAAACAAAAGGCACCATATTGCCACTTTAGGGACACATTTGTTGCCTGCTGTTGCTATTATATATGTCATTTCAGTCCTGCAGTTAGCCATAAACTACATCTTTTCTTTTTCCAGAGAGAAATAAGAGATGCCTAAAGGGAAGCAAGAATGGAAAGCATCCTTAAAATGACTGATTTACAATTGGTAAGGAGATACAATATGAAAATTATAGCTTTCTGAGTGTGTCACATGCCAAGTTTGTGCAGTGCTCTTGCTTTAAAAGCTGCCCCACAGGCCAGTGTGATGGCTCAGAGGACAGCATGGCACACGTGCAGCTGTGTGACATGGGGAGACTCCAGGTCATGGTCCCAGGATAGGCAAGAAGCTCCTCTCAGGGGGTGAGCTTGTGGGACACCTCTACTGCAGAGACTGCTGCATACAACCTCCTGCACAATAAGAGAGGATGCAGCAACATACCTTTCTGCAGTACATCTAAGAGTGGAATGGAAACAATACTGAAGGCCCTAAAAACATCAACTGGGGGAAAGAAAAAGGCCCCTGTGATTCAAACCAGAGGCTGTTTCAGGAAGTAAGCAGCCTCTTAGCATAAAATCCTACCCAAGTTCTAGTGAATAGATGAAAACCAAAGCGTATTTTATGTGACTGTGAAAAGCAAACATACAGAACGCTATTTTTAGGCTCCTAGGATTTAGGAGTCTGATGTGAGTTAATCTGCTTTAGCTCCTGTGCAGCTTGGTTTCTAACCCAGGATGTTAAATAGGATCTGTTGCTGCAGCTGCCACATTGCAGGGTGGTGTTCTAGAGCATCTATCTTCACTTGATCTGCAAGGTGTAAGAGGAATATTGGCATTTAGGGCTGTAGGAGATGCATAGCTGTTCTTTGCCTTTTTACAGTCTAAGCCAGTAATGACTAGGAGAAGTGCTGATTTTGCATTTTAAGCAGAAGCATGTCCATCGTGTAATTTTGTGGAGAATTTGGCCCAGTCCCAGGATAGGTATGGTGCCTGGCTCAAACACCTTCACCAAAGTAGAGATGGATGCCTTGAGTCTGTATCTGAAGCTTACTCAGTTTATTTTGTAACCTAGTATTTCATAAAAGTCCAGCTATTTCCTATTAGCATAAACAATTCAGGATTGTGTTGGACCATCACATCTATTATTTACTAAAGTGCTTATCCTCTATAATTTAAAGTACTCCTCTGCAACACCTCTTTTATTTTTGCTGTCTGGATTTTACTGTAGCATGGGAATCCATATTTTTCTTTCATCCTTTGTGAAAAAACACTTCACTTTGTTTTGTTTGTTACCTGATAATTCCATTCTATGCCTGCTCATTCTGATCTTATCAGAAACAGGAATGATTCTTCAGCAGTGTTGTTCTCCAGTCTCTCAGGACTGCAAAACCTTTTCTATAACTTTCATACTCACCTTTAGGATTAGCTACTTTGAATAAAGCAGTATCAGCTGCAACTTTATTCATTACAGATTTACAATGATTGGCAAATAATTTATGTATAGTACAGATCTCACATGTAGACTTCTTCCACTGGGCATCTGTAATTTATTCCTGGTATTTTTTAGATATTAATATTTAATTTGACATGAATCCATGAGGGGATCTTCCCCCTTATCAAGTAATAGACTCTAAAACTCCAAATATGTATAGATTTTCTTTATTTAAAAATCTGTTACTCTATAGGGAATTACTGAAATAGAGAGCTAGTTGCACCAGCAACTAGTTTGCTTCTTTTCAAGAAGCAAATTTGGTTAATTATAGCTATAAGTGAGCTACTCCACAGAGCTTTACTAATAAGTTGCACAGTGATTATCACTCTGGTGTTCTTATTTCCCCATCACATGCTGGGATGGTTGTTTAAAAGTCTTGTGAACTTGTTTTGAAAAATGATCCTTGATGCAGTAACCCAAGAATATAAAACAGGGTGACATTACAGTTCGTGTGTCTCCAGCTTTAATTTGTATTTAATAACCTAGTTTTTGTTAAGTATATTAAATTTAGTTGACTTTTAAAAGAGCACCCACTGAGTTTTATGCACATGCAAATTATGTGTCTGTCTGCTATAGAATTAAACCCTCAATTATAATGACAATAAAGATGTAGTTATAGTTTTAATAATCAATTATCAAATAAGTATTCTGATTAGTACTTGAGATTAAGTTACTGATTAAATATTCCCTTATATGGGAGCTCTGGGAACTGGTTTTCTTAAGGAGATTGATCCTCAAACCCAAAGAAAGAGTACCTGGATGCAGATCTATACTTAAAAAACAGGTAAAGGAATTTACTCTGATATTTGCACTTGTTGCCACAATAAAAAATTTCAGGTCTGTATCAAGATTCCTACCTGTATCAATGATCATTTAATCTGCACCTGGTAGTCAACTGTAAATGGGGATTCAGTGTTACTTTTTGAACTGTTCATGAGCAGTTCTATTGTTTGAGACAAATATCTTCAATTTCTCCATGGGCAAAGTGGAAATAACAGACAGGTACTACCTATAGATACTGTAAAAAGTGCTTGAAGGCATGAAATTGGAAGAGATAAACACAAAATACCACTAGGCTGAGACGTAACTGTGATTGAACAAATAGCTTGGGGGATAGGAAATCAAAATAGCTAAACTGTTTTTCTGGCCTTATTGCTAATTGGCTGGTGATCTTGGGTAGTGTCAGGTAGGAATTGCATACGAGACCTCCTTAATAGGGTGTTAAACTGCATGGCTCAGTGCTCTGTACTCTTCTCATCCTGTATCTAAGCTTGTAGCCTGTTTTAGTGAAGTGCTCAAAAGTGAAGTTTGTTCATCATTTGACATTTTGAGCTAGTTTATTTTCAGTACACTGTCAGAATTAAACCTCCAATGTTTTCTCATTTTTGTGTGCTGTTCAGAGCATCAATGTTTGCCTTGTTGTTTTCCCCCTAGGAAGATTGCCTTGTCTACTAGTTTGAATGTTTTAGCCTTTTAATCTACATGGATTTTAATGAAAACTCTTTTGACTGTTTTGTTAGTTCACAGATTTTCCTTGCATTAAAAAGAGCCTGAGGTTTTTTTCATTGAAGTCATTGTCCTAATATGGTGAGAAAATGCCAGCATCTAGAAGTGACTTAAAAGGAACGAATTACTATTTGAATGAAAATAAGACAGGATATTAATTCTGATTTTATATAACTTTTTTAAACAGCAGTGCAAAAACCTAGCAAATCTAAGAAGCCACATCAGATCTTAGACTATATACTATGTAGAAAACAAGAATACACGTAGAGATTTCAGATTCCTGGAGAGAGCAGTGATTTTGAGGGCAAAACCTAGCATCTGGATTTGGGAGAGCGATAGTTTGGAAGTGGGGAGATGGAGTTACTGATTTTGGAGAGCAACAGCAGGAAGCAGTGAACCAGCATTTCTTGTAGATTCATCTCATTTTAAAACATTCACATCTGGCAAAGAGAGCTTGCCTTGCCTGTATTCTGGAGCCTTCAGTTTAACAGGTCCTTCCATGCCTTGCACATCTTGGCACATAATTCAAATTGTAGTGTCCAAAGAGGTCCCTAAAAGTCTTTCCTTCTCCCCACCAGTACTTTGTCATCCTTCTCTGAATATAATAGTGTATGAAACACTTATACTGAGGAAATAATAGGTTAAAAAATATTAGAGGTGGACAGTGCCTGCTTCCCAGAAAGGCACAAGTCATTCAAGCATTTGAATCTCTGCAAGACAAACCTCACAGGTATTCCCAGAGGACTTACTTATGGTTCCTCTTCTCCTCCTGATAGCACTTAGCAAGAATTGTATTTTCCAAAGCCTTCTGACCTGCCCATGGCCCTCTGTTTTACTGAAAGCTCTTGCCAGTATGCAGGACATATGCAAGAGAACAGGGACATCATTAATTACTGTAACTTCAGGTTTCACAGATGCTGATGTCCTGGAACTTCTGCCCCACTGCAAACTCAGATCTGTCCAGACACAGGCAATTTGCCCTACTTTACAATAAAAGCTTCTGTCTCAAAGTTTTAGTTATCCTGAACATTTGTAAAAAACGGGTGCTAAGGTGGGAATGCTTTCATGAAGATCCACAATTACTACCAGCCTGGGGAGATAATTGAATCTATGGGCAGAGAAAGATCCATTCTAGAGAATCCCCCACTTCTTTTGTGTGACTGAGAGATAAAACAAATAGTGCCCAGGTTTCTGACATTTTTTATAATTTCCGTCTCCTTTTGTCACTATGATTGCTACAAATCCAAAAATGCTTTAAAATAGAAGGGTAAAATTAAAGATTTTCTGTCTTAAAAAATGGGCAGAAAGAGAACAAAAGAGGAAAAGGCAAAATCCTAATATTTAAGAATTCGAAGTTTCAGTTTTAAATAAACCACCTGTTTTACCTAAGAAGGCAAAATATTCCTGTTGAAGTTTTTGGTGTTTTTGGTGAAACACGTCATTTCAATTTGTGGGGAAGAGGACTCAAACATAAAATTTGAAGTGGAACCATGTCAATTCTGAATGATCATGGGTTAGAGGAAATGATAGTTCTGTAATACACACTTACTGTGCGACAAACAGTGTTTTTTCTTGTGATTGTATTTAAGATTCAGGTTACATTCTGCTTTTATTGCAGTGACTGTGTGTCATCATATAACGAATATATCCCCCAGTGTCTAGGCCCTGGAACACAGAGTGGGTGAAATTAATTATATATTTGCTTTCTTCTAGAGCAGCCTGTACATCTTTGTTGTTTCAGCAGTGTCAAATATGTATAGCAGATGCCATCTCCTGGCAATATAATTTTTGGAAAGTAGTACTAATCTTACACAGCTTACATGAAGGAACTGATTTTTAACTATTTTTGAAATATGCTTAATGTGAAAGAAAGCTGTTATGTCCTTGGAGTTTCATAGAAAGCATTAACTGTTCAGAGACATTAGTTAAATGTTCTGATTTTCACTTGACAGTTCCTAATAATCTTGTAGTAAAGAACTGTATGTTAAAAGTTTAAAAACATATGAAATACATTTAAATACATATTTAAAATCTTTTAGAATTCTTAAAATGACAAGGTTTACAAGTGGGGGTTATTTTTTTTCTTGGACTACCTGATACAGTTGGAAAGAGAACAAGCTTTGGGGCTCAAGAGGGGGTTTGTAAATTTAGCTTCAAATTCTTGTCTAATTATATACAGAAGAAACAGGAATCAAAGTTTAATGATTTTCAAGAGACACAAGTCTTGACTAGCAGAGAAATCTAGTACACTAACATGGAAAAAAATAAAAAATTCAAGTGGATAAAATACAAACCAGTTTGATTTGATTTGGATGTATTTAGAGTATTTTATTGCATTTCATGAATAATTATTGAATTTCAGTACCATCCCTAAGTGGCAAACAAGTATGATAAGGCCACACAACAAGCTCATGGAAATGAGGTTCTGACATGCAGTGATCTGCTTTATTACACCAACAGATTGCCTGGCACTCAGCAGAGCATCTCCATGGGGTCTGTGGCACTGCTGCTTCCACAAAGCTGAAGCAAAAACAATAGCGGTGAATCTTCCAGCTAGCTGTAATCTGTGTGCACTTTGTATTTCCAAGTCTTTTTGGACTTAGTGATGTTAAAGTGATGTTAAAGGAACTAAGAGTAGGTGTCTCTTTGCCCTCTCTTTGTACCATCCTGTGGTTTTGATTTCTAATACAGCCAGATTCACACAAGACACCAAACTGGTAAAAGCAAGGAGGTCAGAAACAGGTTGCAAGGTGGTCTTAAGAGGTCAGGGCCACTGGGGCTTCAGGAAAGAAAGGAACTGGTAGAAAAAAACTGACATTGTGGACCAGATCAATATTACTACAGTTTTCACAAGGAGAAAACTAAAAGCTACACACATTTTAGGACAGTGAGTTTAATCTTGCTGAAGCTTCTCCAGCGTATTTAATGCAACACATTGCCATTGTTTCTTCTGTTAAAGGATAAGAAAGTAGGTGATCAAAAAATGTTGATGCTGAAAGAATATCCTATGTCATTTGCAGCCAATGAATTCCATGGCCTAGAAAAGGAGCTTTTTGCTGTGGTCAGACATGGAAGTTGCAGTCAAATGCTGAAGCAGTAGTGGTTAAAGGGCTACCTTTAATTGCACCCAGGAGCAGGATGCATTTCTGGATAGGAAAACTGTCCTCTCTGACAGCTGGGGCACTCCTACCCCTACATGTGCTTTGTTATAGGACAGCACAAAACCCCGGTGATCCGTACTGGAAGCAGGGTGAGCCTCTTCCTTGGAGAATCATAGCAGCAATCTCAACTGGCCAAAATCATAGCATGAAAACCCTTGGAGTCTTTGGAGCAGACCCATCCATTTGGAATATCATATTCATGTAGAGTAAATGTACCTGTGAGGTATCTCTAGATCCAGGCAATTCTGTGCATCCATGTTTACAGCAAGCAGAAAACTGTGCCTCAGCTGCTGCAGCTGGAGTTGCTTATATTACATTTTAGTAATAAAGCCAACAAAGTGCTGCTTACCAAAATTATACCTTTTGCAGTGGTTTTAGAAATTCTCAAAAATTTAGAGCGCCTTTTTGTAGGGCTTTATTTTGCTTGATTTTTATGTAATTCTGCTCAGACATTTTTAGCAATGCTAAATTTTGCTGATGCAGCTGTACAGGGGACAGAGTCCCAGTCAGGGGCTGGTTTTGCCATTGTCGCCTATGTGGGAGCTGAGAGCCTGTCTCCTTGGAACATCCCAGCTTAGCTGAGCGCTTCCCACCTCTCACTGAGCTTGTGATCTTGGTAGGGCAGAGACTGTTTCCATAGCCCTAATTGCTCGCTTTGCAAGGCTCCTTGTTACAAGTGTTTTTGCGCTTACTGAGGCATGTGAATCAAACTTGTCTGTGTTTGCTTCAGCCCCATAAACAGTGCTTGTTACAATATGGGCTGTTTGCCTGATTATTCAGAAGTCTAATCATTGTAGGCTTCATTCTAGCAGCACTCACACTGAGCTTGTTTTGCAAAGCCCTCTCATGACTTCCATTATCATTTTAGTACTATGAAATTCTTTCACATCAAACTGTTTTCAGAAAAGGAGTTGGAAAAGAAAAAAGGCAGAAAAAGCCGACACCACAGAAACAGCTTCTTTGCTCAGGACAGTACAGTACTGTTTTCCAAGTCACGCCAAGAGCTACTACTACTTATTTTGCTCTATGGGAAAAAGGACTGTTTCCCTTTGGTAATTCTCATCTGCCCAGTCCTAAGCCTCATTATAATCTCTTTTTCCCTGCTTAAGTAATTATTCCCTGGCTCTTAATTCCAAAGGCAGAATCAAATAATAAAACCTGGCAAATGCTGTCATTGATGTAGGGAAAATATAAACCAGCCATGTTTTCCTCCTGGCGGTTTTAACTTGAAAAACTGGAGCGTAACTGTTGTCATTGTCTGAAACTTCTGTAGCGGCTGGTAATTTACATTAATTAAGTATGCAAATAGATGACATAAACAACAAATTGGCCTCAGCGTTAACAGTTTTCCTCCCACATTTTGAGACAAGCAAAGTGGTATAATGGTATGGAAGGGATCTAATTCATCCTAATTCTGATCTTCCTCTGGGAGCAGAAGGAATCCAGCTGGGCTGCTGGTGGTGTTAGTAATTTTGACACATGGAAGACTTTGTTTTTAATATAATTTCAGATAAAGACTGCTTGATTTTTTTTCTTTTTTTTTAGCAACATTTACAGCAAAACAAAATGTGATGAGAATTAGAGTACTGCTGGTCAATCACATTACCTCAAACATGCAGAATTCCTGTTTTGTATGTGGAAACAGAACTTTATCATTTTTAGGAGGCATCAAACTAGTGCAAATTATTTCTAGATAGTGTTCAAGAATCCTGGTTGCAGTTTTTACTTCTCTGAAAGGACTGAGTTGTTGGAGATCCGGAAATTGGTACTTAAGGTTATTGATCTGTTTTCTCTCCGGCCGTGGTAGAGACTGTGCGTCAGAAAAAATTTATAACAACAATACTCATTTATCTCTAGGCATACTCTTTTTTACAGCTAAACAAAATGAATAAAGAAAGTACTCATATTCAGATATCTATGTGCATTCACCACAGTTCCCCTACAGATCTCTCCTTCCTTTGTGTTTCATCCATTTTTCTGTCCAGGAAGGAGGGATGCCACAACCTGCCTCAGCCCTGAAGTCCTGGCTTACTTCCCCACAGCTGCCCCATATTGCCCCACAGGCCATTTGTTCTGGTCTCACGCGTTGCTCATCTTTCAGTCATGTCATGCATGCTGTTTTCTAATTGCATGGTGGCCAACTAATCTGGGTCTCTCACTCATTTGGGGGGGGGGCCACTTCTGCTCTGCTCACGGGCCTCTGCAACACCCCTGTCAGTATAACCGTGGGTAGAGAACTGAGCTGTGTTTCATCAGAAGCTTAACTTTCTTGACTAATGTGTTTTCTTTGCAGATCTATTTCTACAACTGTACCATTCTGAGCATTGCTCTTGTCTTCAGACCCATACACATTTGCTGCATATAAATTAATTGTAGAGCAGAACCACACACTGGTGCTCTCATTGCTTCCTCATCTGCAGATCATGACAAGTTTTATGTATTTGAAGTGCTATTTGCTTATTTTGACTGGCAGCATCATTTATGTGGTTTTGTATTTTCTAAGTGGAAGTGAGATACAAGTGCAAATTCTACATTCTGAGGTCAGAGTGCTCCTCTGTGCTTTGCCAGTACCTTTGTTCATCAGGGCACTGGCAGATGCCAATAGAAAGCAAACCCAGACAAAAGCATATTCAGTAGTTAAAAAATTATCTCAGGTATTAGCTTGGCTCCATTCACAGCCTTTTAACTTCAAATATAGGACAGAAAAGTCTCATATTTAATATAGAATGAAAAACAAAAATAAACACAGCTGTATTCCATGGTTCATATTGGACCAAATTATTTACAGTTGCAGATATCCTAAACCTTTTATTATTAAAGTTTGCTACTTTGGGGGCTGATAATTTTCCTTACATAGCTTTCTGCTCAACAAAAACACAATAGAATCCTTTGATCCCATATGCTATAAGCACAAAATAAATACCTCTCCAATAATAATTCAAGATTGTTCTTCAGAGTTTTCGTGTTTCAAGATGTGAAGACAAATGCAAGTAAGTCATTTTAATACTGCTTTGGTTTTGTGAAATTTGGTAAGTTATGTATGAGCTCTACAGACTCCAGCAATCCTGACACAGAGTAGGGCTTTTAAAGATCAGTCCTAGGAAATTTCTGTGTGACTATTACACAGAAAAAAGTATTCTTAAGTAATCAACTCTTTTATAACTTCATGTCAAAACTGCAGACATGGAGAATTTGCTATGATTGCACTGCAGCAAGAACTACCGGAAGAATCAGGCAGCAGCCTGGATTTCAAGGAAGTAAATTTAAGCAGAGTGTCACACTCACATTCTCCTGCTCTAATCTAGGCCTGTTTGAAGTGATGATATCTGGAGAGAAAGGCCTTGACTTCTGATACTGAGGAAAAAGCATCAGTGAAGTGCAGACTCAAGTGGTAGGGCAGGCACGAGCTTCATCAGAGAGGAGAGAGCCAAGGAGTGCCTGCCATTTGGGACAGGCAATTCCTAAGGCTTGCAGGCTGATCTATTTGTGGTTGTCTCGTAGTGTATAAGGGCAGCTAAGCCCTATGAAAGACGGAAGGAACATGGCTGTGGACTTACTTTTCCTTTGGTTAGATTAGGAAAATAGCTGTGCATAAACCCAAAAGGCTCTATACACATGAAGATGTCATTTCTGTTTAACCTCAGGCTCCCACTGCTTGAATCTTAGTTAATCTAAGTTAGTTGTGGTATATTTGGACCATCTCTCTAGGTAGGGTCCATGGGGAGCACTGCTGGAACATACTTTACTGGTTGTACAGAAGGTACTGAAATACAAGTTTTGATTCAAAGTGATCTGGTCCAAATCCTACCTCTTCCAAATACTGTGTGGTGGTGACCACAAGGGCTTTGAATCATCTGCTTCTCCTAAAGGGAAACAGACTCTGTGCCCAGTGAACCACAGTGACCTCCTAAATAAACAATGCAGTAGAAAACTGGATGTTGAACTATACCATGCATACTGGCCTTGCAGGCTTTATACCATGCCAGGCCACTTTTATAAAAATAATAGACTGTGTTTTTAAAAAAAGAATTGGCATGCATGTACATTGACAGCCATCTTCACAGGAAATATTACATCCTTGTATTAAAAAAAAACCCAACAAAATATTCTTTAAAGAGATCCTGTGCTTTAATCCACCTAGGCCCTGTGAAATCTTTGAGATTGCAGTGGAAGTCTTTGGTGAGGTGTAATGAAATCTTCATGCTGAGGTAACTTTCTTCCTTAATAGCATGGTGGGAGAGAATCCATTATGTTTTAAATCTGTCTTTGTCTCTGTGGAGACATTTATTTTAAAGTAACATTTTAATCATGGCTTCAGCCTGCAGGGAAAAAAGAAGATACCCAGAGCTGAATAATGCATGTCCAACTACCAAAGGGGATGCTCTATTAACTCTGATTTACATATGACTGATTGTTTAAATTTGTAATATCACCATTCAGATGGCATTTTGGAAAGGTGAAGACCTGGTTTAGGGCCACCATAATTCAAGGAGTAAATGAACATAGTTTAATAAACATTATTTGAAAGCACAGATTGTCAAAATAAGGCTGACCCCCACCATGATCACTTTTAAAATAAATCAGCTTCCAGGGTCCTTTTCCTACCACTTGGGCTTAGAAATTATTTGACTGGGTGCTCTTTACTGTGCCTATTTTTATGGTCCCTTGGCAATTTTAGGGTCAGAAATAATATATAACAGCACAGAATGTGAATTTAACAAATTTCATTATAAGCGCCCATTTCTCTTACCCATTTTCTTTCCAGAATCAAATAGCTCTGCTCAGTTCAGTTTGGCCATTTGCCTTCAGTAATGGGTCTATGAAGAGTGTTCTTTGATTGATTTTTCATTGGTCTGCCCTTGCTTTTTGGGGCTGTGTGCATAGGGGGAGACATTTTGCCATTCTGGCGGTGTTTGTGCATCACTAGTGGGGTTTGTGCTGTAGCTGGGGAATGCCTGGGTAAAGGCTTCCCGCTCTCTGGACTGGCACTGCCTTCAGTGACAGCCCTTCAGCTCCGAGCCCTGACCTGCCCACTCCTGCCTTTGAGACTAATTGTGCCATCCAGTGCCACTTGTGCTGGGCAGAGGCACTAACAGTGCCACAGACACACAGAACCTAATATCTTATTCAGAGTGCTTGCACAGTAATCTCGATGAGAACACTTTCAGGAGTTTTTTTACGAGCTAGAAGCAGTGAACACTGTTATAAATGCTAGCATATAACACTCTGAGAGGAATAATTGCAGCATATAGTTACTTATGTTAATACTATCACATTATCTTGTGATAGCTGTGCAATTAAATGAGTCACCACTACGCCAAAATCTCATTTGTCTCCAAGCACTCCACAAATATGCTGCATTCACTGTCTGTGCTTCGGTCTGTTAGCTTTTTAGTCACTGCATTCTCTTTGTGTATGGAGAACAACAGAGCTGTGGAACCTTCAAAAAGATGGAGCATACTGTTTGAAATTTAATAATAGAAGGATATTAATCTAATGAGTGTTTTTCCCAAAATGTATTTAAGAAGATACTTTTCTGAATAATATTTACACAGCAATGTCTGAACCCTAAAAGAGTATTTTAAGAACAAAAACAATGTTGTGAGACAACAGTCTGTGTTCTATTTACCCTCCACTCTGACTACAGCCTGTGTAATCCATTTTCCACTGAAGCACATCCTATTGGCACTGTTTTTCATTTTCAGATATTCCCAGTAATATATGCAGAACTTTTGTGCTGAGCAATACTGGAACATCCCAAAAGTGAGCGAATATTTCACTTGAAGAGTGGTCAGCTCTTGGTTTCTGGTAGGAAAATAAAAGGAGCCTAGAAAACAGATAGGAAAAAGCTCACTGATGTTTGGGGAAGCACATTTAAGATAACAAATATGATTTTTCCCTTTTGTGTTACAGTGTTGCAGATTTTTGCTGAAGAAATTGTATCATGAATGTGGAAGAAAACTGATAGATTCCTTGCACACAGTCTTTCTTTTCCTTATTAAAATCTGCAGCCTGATTTTTGTGTACTTAAAAACGTCTCTCTGGCCTGGAAACACAGCTAGGTCTAAATGTGGCTAGAAATTACTCAGCTTCCACCTAAATCATTGTGAAACTAGAACATAGCCTCAATGCAAGCGAGAGCTAAGTACAGGCACAACAGCTCCTCTCCTGGTTGCTGTAGCAGCTCAGAAAACAACTGAGAAAAAACAAAGAAAAACAGAGTCAAGCAGTGTTTGAGAAAATGTTCCCTGTGGCCTCAGGACACCGTTCTGTTATGGTCAGATGCTATTAGGGTTTAAGAAAACAGAAATCGGGAGTGGTACATTTATACCACAGAGTTTAATTGTGACCTTTCGTATTTAGGCAATATCTTTCTCCAGCCCAGGGATTAAATATAGTATAGAGAGACACTCCTCAATGTGACATCAAGTACCGTTCTTCCCCTGAAGAAATAAATGTGAATGATGAAAGCAGGAATGTGGAAATAAAGTGTTACTTCCACACTTATAATGCCAGCTAGCACTTGTTACCAAACTTGTGAAAATAACACGATTTACTGTAATAGTTTACACTTGACTAGTGAGGTATAAAATATCTTTATCTTATAGCCATATAAACTATGGTTAAATTAGGCTGAAGAGACATGGAGAGCAGTGCCCACAAAAGGATTAGGAGTACAAAAGCATTGCAAATACAAGAGGCAGAAACAGAACATCCTGTTCAGAGTATATATTGAATGGAATGGAAATGAAAGGAATTAAACTAAAAAGAGGATGAAGCAGCTCACCTCTTGGGTAATTCTTAATGTGAAAGAGAAGTTGATTTAGGCTAAGGTTATACAAGCCCTTTACTTCCCTGCAGCATTTTGACTGGTAATAAAACAGGGACTCTAAATGTGAGAATGGTAAGAGATAATGTGATTAGTCTGATCACTCAGATTTTTACTAAAACAACAAAAGCTTTGATTTAAGTAGTACCATTGTATTTGTATGCTCTCACCTATCTATTTACATTGAATACCAGAAATTTTCAAGGCTTGTTTTGCTTTATTTTCACATCAAGATTACTCAGAAATCTGAGGTGAGAGTATTCTCTATTCTTGTGTTTGAGAGAGATAGGGATATCAAACTTTCCTTTCCATGTATAGGAATTAGTGGCTCAAAAATAAAAGTAACAAACTGAACAGCTGAAAACAGCTTGAGCTGAAAAAACATCTCAACTGAATTACACTTTTCCCATTTCCCTGATGTGATAAACCTTACACTCTTAAAAGATCTGTCTTTTAAATGGAAAATCAAATGGAAAACCTTAGCGCTTTGGGTTTTTTTATATGTCATGAAATATTGAACAAAAAAGAGGTCATAAGCCATTTTGTTGACTTTATAGGTCTCGTGAGACTTCTTCAGGCTCTCTTCTTGTTTGCTGCTGTACATCTGGAGTGAGAGTCAGCCAGAGACAAGATGGCAGGTGTAAGTTGCTCTTGGAGATGTAATACATTTTCCTCCACAGTATGCAAGACAAACTCTTCCTTTCCTGTTTCCACCAGAAGGATAAAAAAAAACTTTGGGCCATGCTCTTGCCCCCAAAAACGAAATTATTTTTTCCAGAAGTTCCACGATGACTCGGATTTCCTCCAATAAATTGAAAAAAACAACTTTCTTTTGCAGGATTTAAAAAAAAAAAATTAACTGTTACAAGGGGACATAAAAGGTTTCACATGCTCTACTAAAATAATTATTTAACATTGTAATTGCACATCTAAAGACTGAGCCATGTGAAAACAAGCATAGGTAAGACCTAGTGCCCACTAAAATTAAAAACGTCTGTGTCTACAGCAACAGCAACCAAATTACTCAGGAAACGTGGCCACGGTGAGCTTGCGAGAGGCAGAACAAAGTTAAACGTGAGAGCGGTTCGCACCGCCCTGGCCAGCCCCGGCTCTTCCCAAATCGTGCCACCGGGTGCCGCTGCAGGAGAGAAAAAGGAAATGTTTCCCGGCCCTTGGCCAAGGGCGAGAAACATTAATTTTCAGGATTCCGCACTCGCGCCTAGCTGAAATAGTCTTTTCCCTCCTGGTACACGTGCATCTTTCTTGTATTAAACTTCTATATCATGAGTTATTAATTTTACTGCTCTTGAAAGTTATTGGGGAGAGAAAATAATGTCGTAAAATCTGTGTGCGACTCACATTCAGCAGAAGGGCAATGCAAGAGTTGATGGACTGAAATTATTTCATTTTGCTTAGAAAATCCCCAAGACTTCACTATGCAATTCTGTCACAGTTAAATATCTGTGGTCAGTTCTCATTTTGCATTCTTTTAATTTTTTTGTTTTCAAAATAAACCTCTCTAAATCGCAGCTGTCGGCACTACTGATTCTTCTAAAATTTTTACGTTTTTCCACATATTCACCAAATACTTTGCAGCTAAAATCCTGTGTGAACCCGAAAGCAAGCCCAGACTAGGAGGTGAGTGCATCAGTCCTATCACAGCTGACCTACTCAGTACCATTTAGGCCAGCTGGAGAGAGATTCACTCACTCTGTGCTGTCTTACCTGAGGTCAGATTGATTCTCATTTCATTGACAAGTTGGTCAAATTCCCCGAGAAACAAAGCAGGATTCTGGCAGAAACTAACAATGCACAGATGTTATTAGAAGTTGTAATTAAAAAGAAATTCCTATGTTATGAGGATTTGCCTAGGAACCAAAAGGCACTATCAAAGCTTATGTCTCTGCTGTATGTTATTAGACTATTATGTATTATTGAAATATGCAAATCATGGCTATTAAGGAGAAATTCAAAGAAGCAGCCAGAGGAGTAAAAAGTTTGCAGGTGGCATGCTGATTGTTAAAAATGCTGTACCAGAGACTAACAGCAAACATTTACTGCTTATCAAAAAAGACTTTAAAAGGACCACACACACAGAGAAAGCTGGCATGACAAAACAGAAATGTGAAAATGGTTGTTAGAAGTAACAGTCGGTCTTCAAAAAGTGGAAATTGTGTTGAAATGAGGAAAGCAGAAGAGAACATAAACTCTTATACATTTAATATAAATCCTTTATAAAGTGGGCCAAAATATTTTGAGGAATAACTTGTGATAAGCATAAGAGTGAATAATAAAACTTGCTCTAAACACATCAGAAGCATGAATTGTGCCAGACAGTTTATAGTCATTCTATAACGTTTGGACTATAAAAGAAGTATTTAAAGAAGATAAGCCCAGAGCTGAAATGCTAAATGAATTTTTCACATTAATATTCTCCATGGACAAGCTTAGGCAGGTTTCAACAGCAGAACCTTTTTTTGGGTCCAAGTCAAAGAAATTATCTCAATTTGAAGAGTCAGAGAAGAAATTTTATATTGGATTGAACCAAATGCTAACAAATCAAGTCGATTATATCAGGTTTTCAAAACACTTCTAAAGGAAGTCTGATATATGGGACAAATTATTAACTGCGATGTAACTCGACATACAGATTGGCCTCTTTTCCAAAGGAATGGAATGTGGCAAATGTGATGCTCCTTTTGTTCTTAAATTCAGTGGGACCTCAGGAATTACAGACCAATAAGTCTGACCTCCTGTACCAAGTTGATAAAGCTTTTTCAAAAGAAGGGTGTAAGGCAAAAATGATTAGAGTTTATTGAAAGATTCAGCATGCAAGAGAATGAGAACGATTTGGATGATACATCATGGATGATACATCATAGATGGATTTCCTAAACCTTTGGGGAAAGATCCTTCATTAAAGCATGCTGAAGAAAGCAAGCATGAGATAAAGTAGGTTTTCTCAGGTGTCCACATGCAATTGAAAGAAAATCTTCAGAAATCAGGATAGGGAATGAAAGGGTAGTTTCCATTTTCACAATGGCAGGGGTTTACTCGTAGATGTTCTCCAAGATTTGATGCTCACTGCTGGGCTACTTTACATTTTGAATGTTTTAGAGAAGAAGTAAACAGTGAGGTCATAAGATCAGCAGATGATGCAAACCAAGAGCCACTTGTGATGGGGTGCAGAATGTTCTCTCAAGACAGAGCAATTTGGCAATAAATGGTGGAAGAAATTCAATGTTAAATACAGAGTAATACCCATGGGGGAAAAAAAAGGCTCATTATACTTATGAAAGTGTAGCTTTAAATAGGTTATAACAACTACAGAAGGAGGTGTCTGAGTTCTTCTGGAGATACTGTATGCAAATGTCAGATTAATATTCAGCAATGGCAAACAAACAAAACCCCAAAGTATTAGCAGAAGGAAATGGTGAATAAAACAGAAATCAGGATGCAATTTTAAGCATGATACAATTTGCAGATCCAGAGTTATAAATCTGACCCATATTTTGAAGACTGTGCATTGTTCTGGTTGTGCTTATTAAAAAAAAAATACTGTAGAACTAGAAAAGATAGTAATGATGGCAATAAGTGTGACCAAAGATGAGGTGTGACTACCACAAAAGACGGAACTTAATAGAAGAGGCATACTTTAACTTGGATGAGAAACATTTGCTTGGGTTATGAAATCATTAGTGGCATGGAAAAATTAATAGGGAGGGCTTCTCCTCTTTCTGTCACAGTGTAAGAACTGGGCTGCCTGAGATGCCTCTTGCAGATAGTAGGTTCAAAATCAAAAGAAGGGAGCAGGTTTTTTTTATTTTTAGTTGCCATGGAACAGTAGCCTCTGTCTCAGCAGCAACTCCTGCTCTACAGAGATTTGAAAAAGCCCACAGAGGCAAAAGAACATTAGATAAAGAGCTAAACTGTACCTCAGTCAGGTATAAACAAATGTGGTGGTAAATTATTTATGAGAGATAGACACTAGCTCAGGGAGCTCTGGTGTGAGAGGGGACTGATATCCATAGGCCTGAGGAAATGGTGTGTTGGATTAATCTACGAAAAGAGTCTATTGGTTGTCCTGTTCAGTTGTACCCCTCTCATTTCCAGTAGTCAAATCTCAGCCAAAAGTTACAATTGTCCTAAGGAAACATGGAGAATTTTTGCTAAAATCTTGACCATTACTTCTGAATGGGATGCATTCCAGCTAGGTTTTGTGATTTGTAAGTCAGTGGATCTGGCCTAAGGCAGCTTCAGTACCCAACAGACAGAACAGCATTCCTTCTACATGCAAGAGGCACAAATAGGCCCTGCCACAGGATTTCTCCCCTCCTGAACTAAAAGCCAGATGTGTGACTTATCAACTTCCAATGGTATTGTCTCCTTGCATGGGAGTCCCACAAGAGACAGGGAGCATTCAGGTCTTACCAGTCCTGTTGTCTTTGCTGTGACAAGTCTGTGCATTTTTTGTGCAGGTGCTTTTGTTCAAGACAGCATGAAAGGAGTTAATGTAGATTACAGCTTAACTCTTCAGTGAGAACAGCTCCTACGACCTAAGCATCAGTGTGTTCCCAATGTGTACTTCTGCATAGAATTTCCTCTTTTTCAGAGTAAACATCTACTGTGGAAAAAGGAAATGCCAGGCACTATGAGATACAGCTTGCAATGACTAATTAAGATAAATGTGTGTGCAATCAGTGCAGGTGACCATGAAGTTCCAGGCAATCCAGAAACCATTTTAGATACAGTAGTTCAGAACTGCGTCCAAGCTAAGTCCTGGGGGTTACTTATGTTTTTGCAGATTTTTAGCCATTTTTAAGGATTAGCAAGTTATTTCTGAGACTTCTAGCTAATTAAGTACTTAGTTATGATAGCAGAGTAGAGTAGGATGGTATATGAAATGGCTTACCTCTGACACAGAGAGGTCATCTGGTTTTGTTAATGGCATAGTAAAGCCATAAACCTTATTACGTATGAATCTCTTAAACTGTAGTGTATGTAGAATGGGAAATAGAAATGCAATATCATCAAAATCTCTGAAAAGACTTTTATAAGGTCATGATACGCTGACACCAAGCATTTTAATTTAAGGTTAAAATCTTCTAATAAGACATTTGATAGCTGTAATGAGACTTTCAATGCAAAAAAATATATAACTGTAATATTTAACTTTAAAAATTATAAACCCCAAATGTATTGTGGCTTATATTGCCACTAAAAATTAATGTATACATTACATAGTTACAAGAGAAAAAGGGGCATTTTTTGATGAATGTAGTGGTAGTAGTTCTGTCTCCTTTCACTTTTTCCTACAAAGTGAAAGCTGCTATGAATATGAAAGACAAACAAACCATTAAGAGGTTTAGCTTCTTAACTTTTCCTTTACTTCTGTCATGCAAGCATAATATATCCTATACTAGTTTCATGGGAACTTCAGAAGGATGAACATGAAAAAGAAAAAGAAAGACTATCTTTCTAAGCAGCCTTTGTCTAGAAACCAACATTCATATTAAAGGCTGAACTGTGTTATTTCAAGCTTTAGCATATATACCTCACCAAATAAGGGACCAGCCAACTTATGTAAAAGAATAACCTGCCTCTGAGCAGAACTTATTAGCTTGGGCACAGTTCCACAACAGCCTGTCCAAACAGCTTTTGGATTGAACGTATCTTCCATTTTGCACCTTAGAGAATGAGCTAAGCTATTCCACAACTGTCTCTACCTGACTACAGAGACATGCCTTCATAATACAGCTTGGACCAAGGCCCTTCCCCAGCTTGCTGACACAAGTTGGCTGTCAACTGCTCTTACTTCCCAGCTGATGTGAAGTAGTTGCAGCATGATGAGTTCAGTATCTATATTTACAGGACAGTCATTAGATGGGCATTAGATGAGCACTCAAGAACACACAACTGAATTTCTGAATTTTGTAGGTTCCTTAAAAAGTGTTGTGTGAAAGTAAACAGCTCTCTCTGCTTGCTTACTGCCTTAAAATAAGGATTGTCTGGAAAACAGTTGCAGTTAAAACTGAAGTCACAATAAGAGGCAGAAGTTCCTGTCATTAGCCCTACAGATCAGTCAATCTCCAGTGAAACATAAACTGTGCTTGAATAAAATTCAGGAACTCTTCTTTGAAAAACACATCCTTGTCTGAGGAGCACCTATAGTTTGGAAGAGGACCATCCAGCAGGAACTCTGCTCTGGTGAGTGGCTGTGCTGCACTTAGTATTGTGTTACTGGAAGGCATTACAGGGAATGTGCACCTTCCCAAACCCCCAGTTCTGGAGTGCATACACTTCAGTCTGTTCTGCTCCTCCCCTGCCTCTCTTCTCAAAACCCAAAGCATTTTGGATTTGACATCTGGCGTGTGTATGTAACAATTTCAGCATTATGGGAACATTGTATAACTATGTGATTGCATGCTACAGATGAACTTGATGGAAGCCCAAAGCAAAGAAGGCCACATAAACAAGGGAAATATTAGAAAGAAAAGTAAAGAGAGGGTTCAGCAGCCAGAAGAAAACGAAAAGTACACCCCTCAAAAACATAGCAAAAGAGAAAGGGCAAGGAGGAGAAAGAAACAATAAATAGTTTAAATATGACATTGATTACAAAGTTGCTTCATTGTTCCTGTTTGGCAGTGGAAGACGAAGGGGAAAATAGCTTTTTGGAATGCTGCATGAACATTAATATTGATGGCCTCATAAAAGTAAATTTGGGTTTCTCAAGAGAGAAGAGTGCAGACACTCCTTGGCCATTTAAAGCTGAAGTTCATGTGGAGGAGAGTCACAAAAGTCTTCAGTTTGTGTACCACGAGTACTCAGTAGACCAAATATTTTTGACAACGTGCCTGCTTAGATGAG
This sequence comes from Dicrurus megarhynchus, assembly GCA_013399195.1. Lineage (NCBI taxonomy): Eukaryota > Metazoa > Chordata > Aves > Passeriformes > Dicruridae > Dicrurus > Dicrurus megarhynchus. Next base: position 167,123 of record VXAD01001941.1, on the reverse strand, counting down.
TGTGTTAGTGCTGCCTGCTGGGTTATGTAAGGGGGGATATTGCAGCAGAGACAGTGAAGCAGGAAACCTGAAACGTTCAAGAAGACCAACTGGGATTTCCCCTGCTGCTATTGTCACAGCAGAGCCTCTATTTTTAATTTAACTAATAAAAATTAATTTATTTGTCTTATTCTAAACTTAGTCTGCTACCATATGCTTTCATAAAAAAAAAAAAAAAAAAAAAAAGGGATTCAGGCAATGCTAGTGGGATTTTAAACATGCTAGATTTTAAACACACTAATTTCCTGCCTAGAGGGAAGAAAGCTGGAAGACCAAGCAGCACAGCCATGTCTGCCTCATGAAGTACTGTGATGTTTGGTGATGGGGGGGAAATACTTGGCTGTGGTGCAAAGGTGACAGACAGCCAAGTGAAGCTGGCAGCTCTGCTAACATAAACCAGAAATTAGCCAAAACTCTTGAGGGGATGCATCGTAAAAAAGATGGAGAGGGCAACATGATGTAAATAGTTATTAAAGCAGAGGGATGGGAACCAGAATGCCTTGATTTCCAGTGTTGTCCAAGTTACACACTGAGAACATAGTCATGCCAGGTACTAAATATCTTCTCACTTAGGCCCTTGTCTATTCAGGATATTGTTGCGTAGCCTTTCCATATTCACCTGCTTTAGCCAAACACTTGGACTACAAATACAATTCAAAATGCTCCTGTCTTGCAAGCTAGAGGTTTTGCTGTGTCATTGTTTCTAGGTTAAAAGCATTATGTACACAGACAAAACGTTTTAAAAGTAATTATTTGAGATTCTGGTTCCAATAAGATGCATTGTCATATTGCCTTTTTTGAGTGGTAATATATGCTGCACTAACATAAATCCTGTGACGCGTCTCTGCAGGGTGTATTTGCACATGATAAATAAACAAAAAATTTATTAGCTCTACCATGGCTGAGTTGCTGATGAAAAGACACAGTAACAAAGACAGTGAAGTGTAAAAAGTCATGCATTAGTCACATATGAAGCTAGAACTAACAGTTCCTGGACCCTGACCCGGTGTACTTTTCCTTCAGCCAAAGGGTAAATTTGAGCATAAAGCAGAAAAAAAAGTTTAAACATGTCTATGGTTACTTGAATTTCAGAGATGAATATGTGACCTAGGAAAGAGGTGACTCCAGAGATGCAGAGAAGTGTGGGAGAATGTGAGGAGTACTGATACATTCTGAAAAATTAGGAAGTGACTAACAAGTACTGCTATGCACTTACAAATAATTGCTTTCCAGAGATTTATAATTTGTTCAGTGATTTTCATGGCACATCCCATCACAATCCCTGGCTCCAGTCCCGATATCCCTGCTAAGAGCCTTGTCTAGTCATTCCTTCTTCCCTCTCTTCTACCAGACCTCTAAGTCCTACTGTTTGCCCATTATAAATTCTTGACCCAGTTTTTCTCTCTTTCCACAAGCTTACAGTTTCTTTTTCTACCAGGTCTTTTCATCAGTTACCTTATGCTGTAGCTTCACACCCATTTTCATCTTGCATTTCTATCAGGCAGCTTTGTCCTCTATCTGTAACAAAAAGGAAAAGAAAAAGGAGAAGATAAAACCCTAGGAAAAACCAATAGGTCCTAATAGGTAAAATCCCAAAGCATCAACTGTAGTTAGGAAAAGCTGAGAGTATTGTTGCACCCTTTGGAATTTCAGGAGCAAAGTGCAAGTGAATCCCTTCTGAGTACTGTTGAAGAGATTTTCCAAAGACTTGGACCCCAGTCAAGCTTGGTGTGCTTTTCACTGAACATGAGGATGGACATAGTCATTGCACAGAAATTGCCCCCTTACAAATTTCAGATCACTTTTCCAAGATGTGAAGCACTGCAGCTGTTCAGAGAAAAGGTTGTGAACAGACACAAACCCTGGTAGTGATAAAAGAGCAAACTGTTAAAGCACTGCGAAGTTATAGCAAGACAATATAGGGTACTATCCCAGAAAGTGCCAGACAAACTTACTCATAGCTGATGCTATCAGCACCACCTCTTACTGCAATTCACACATAGTAAACTCATACTTTTTCTGTCATAGTTGGATTTTATGTTTCTGAAACACATCGTAGGGTGATGTTTTTCTTGAATGCTTATGGCCAAAAAAGTCCTGCTGTTGATCCTTGTGATTTACATATCAGTTTGCCATTTTAAAATAAGTGCAGTGTAAACAACAGAGAGATTAATATAATACTGTGGGAAATTCTAACCCATTCATGTGCCAAGGTTTTATCAGATTGCTAAAGGCAGGAGCTGTAGCTACATCTCCAAAATAATTGACGCTTCTTTCTCTGTAGGCTTGACTCTGCATTTACATGCAGGGCTAAGTCCTCCCTCAATTGCCTTATGTGAAGCCCCCAAATCTCTCCAAACATTTTGAATCAGGTACTCAGCTCCCAGAGCACTGAACTTCAGTATACCAATTTTATCTGGATGTTGTGTTTGGTCTCTTAAAACTCCTGTCTTTTGTCATTACAATTTACGCTCTTGTATATTCAGTTTGCAGACACTGTTTCTGTTGATCACTTAAAACTTTGGCATGACTCTCAATAAAACATGCAGCCTTTTTTACTGCATACCAGATGTGGATTAACTAAATGGTTCTTGTGTTCCTAGAAATCAAAATCCAAAAATGTACTTGTGCTTAATCATTAAATATCTATTTAATCAACCATCAAACCATTTAACTATGGGATATATTTAATCAACCATTTTCCAGACCAGAGAAACATAGTTTTTATAAGGTAAATTAGTCTGTGTGAGATAATCTACATTTTAAGGTGCTTATTTTAAATGGCATAAGGTTTTTCTTTTTTTTTCCTTTCATCTGTAATATCACAAAGTGCTAGACAAACTATAGCATTGAGCAGTAGAACATTTCTGTGATAAAATATGGCAAATGGTGACAAACAGGAAATCTGTGTGCCATTTAAAGACAGATTTTTAAAAAACCAACAAAAATCCCCCACGCTCCAACTCAGGATCAGGTTGAAACTATTGGGATGGTTATCTCCCTGGATATGAATCTTTGACTCACCTTGTAGCAATCTAATATTTTAATTGAAGAATTAAGTTTGATTACAAAAAGGACAGGTTTGCACTGGGGAGTCCAGGTTCCCTACAAGCTCTGCTTGTGCCCCTTTTTCCTGACTTTATTTATGGCAGAGGCTGCTAGCTGAGCTCAGTTCTGGGTAGTTTTGCAGTGCGCACAGTCACCCTGCAGAAAACAGAATTATTATTCCCTCTGATTAATAATTATTATTGGTTTAATGGAGCTTTATGAAATACAAATTGGAATGCATTCATTTCCATGCAAGCTCTCAAAATCAAATGGATCTAACTGTGATGAAGGCAGAGTCTGACCCTTTATGGGTCTGTAATCCATCTGTCATCCGCTTTGAGAAAGGTTTTCAGGGAGGAAAGAGTGCTGCTGTGGACAAGACACGGGGAGGGCTCCTAACACAGCAGTGCAGGAGGTTTCTCGCATTTCTGGTGGCACCAGGCAGTTTTGCTGCAGACAACCTCGTACATATCCTTGCTTCTGAACTAAGAGCCTGTGTAGGTGAGCTCCCAGGAGACAATGCTGATGCCAATCTCTTTCGTTCCTGACCAAGACTCTTGAGCTTCCCATTCCTCCTGGATCCCATTGCCAAAGCCTGCAAATATTACAAAACCCTCTTCTCCTTTCGTCCAAATATTTATACACCCAACTCTATTTTCCACTGGAAAGTCTCCTGTTCCTTCTTGCTTCCCAGCACTCATCCTGCAATCCTGCAACAACCACAGGGGCCCCAGTGAGAACTCTTCTCTGTTTAGCCTTTGACCTGTCCCTTCCTAACTCTCCTGCCAGAACTCCTGCCCTAGCCTGCCACTCCTCCTGCTCTGCCCATCTGCTGCTAGTCCCCCACCTCCTACACTCCTTTGCCCTCTTCTTGACTGCCATGGCCACCTGAGGATGGTATCTGTCTATGCCATGCCCACCTATTCCCTTCTTCCTGCCCGCCAAGCAAGACTTAGCCCTTCTTCTGGATAGCATTTCACAAGAACAGGTTCCAGATGTGCTTCCAGGGAGTCCTCTCTGAGAGCAGTATTAGAAGATGTATTCTGGAAACAAAAAGGGCATGTGAGTAATCCCACTGGAACACTAAATAAGGTAGGAGGAATTGTGAAAAAGAACAGTGAGAAAAAAACTCCAAACCAAAACAAAGAGTATGGGTCTAGTCAGCATGGGAAGGGGAGAGATGGAGCTTCAGGTCCCGAGAGAAGATAGTGGTGGTATCAAAGACTGAGAGTTCACGTGATTTTGATGAGGGTAGAGTTGAAGGTAAGGAATGGAGGGAAGGAAACAAACATGGTAATGTTTGCTAATGCACATCAGGAAGGTTGTTTCACTCTTGAATTGTAGCAAACTGTGAGGAAAGGGCAGTAGGAGTCATGTTTTATTTACTTTCACCAAAAATAAACTAAACAGTGTTACCCTGTGCTGGAAGGGGACAAAAGTCGCAGTCTGTGGCATCCAGCAGATCTTGTGTTGGATACCATCACAGGATGTGGATGTGATGCCACTGCCTTTCAAACGAAAAACCATTTGCTTTTCAAAATTGTGGTTGGGAGCCACTGACAAGCCCGGGCAAAGAGGTTTGACGGGCACTTTTCGGAGTGTCACGGCCGCTCGTGCTTGGCAACAGCACACCCGCGTTGTGGCACAGCTGCACAAGAGCTTGCAGCTACGTCCCCGTGGCCTCTCCGGGGACAGATGATTATCGCCCACTAATCCTCACCAACAGCTGACTCTCGGTTCTTTGTCATGCATCGTGCAATCACATGACTGCACTCGCTGCATCCATTGTCTGTACCCTGGTTGTTTCTGTAACCCTCGGTCTCTGTGGAGAGCTTCCAGATGCTCTGTACACTGTAACTTGCCTTTTTTGCTTATGGCTTCCGTTGTCATGACACTAGAGGGTGACAAAGATTCAAACGAGAGCCGCAACGAAACCATTAAAACTGGAAACTTGAAATTCAGAGGAATTTTTTAAAACTGACAAGCTTTCCAGTGGAACAGGCATGAAGATTCAGAGCTGCTAATGGCATTTTAATAGAAGCTGGTGCCACTTGATGGAAGCTTGTTTGATTTGGACCAACCCTGAAACAGATTGTTTAAAATTAAGAAGGTGATAACAAGATTTTACTGGGAATTTTCCAGACCAGAGCTGAAAAAAATTGAGTGTTTTGTTGGGTTTTTTTGGAGTTGTCCAAAACATGGTCCAAAATAAAGCAAATTTGAAGTAGTGATGGGAAATCTGTGTTTGTGGAAAGTGTGAATAAAGAGAAGAGAAAAAACACATAATCAAATTTAGGAACAAAAAAGTACTGTTGCTAATATGAACAGCAGTTTTCAGTTATAGAATTATATAGAAAAAGAACACTTTCCTGTATGTAATACTGTTTACAAATGTGAATACATTGGCTAGGAAGTGAACAAGGTCCAGTTGCTGCCTTTACAACACTGAGGAAACCAACCTCGTTTTCTGAAACAGTCTCATGATTTGCTACTGCATTTTTATGGGCATACAATTTACGTTTCACATGAAAATAGGGTTTGTATATCTATTAGCCACTTGATAACACATACATAGCAAGACATTCAGGATCAAATCAAACATGTTTTCACTTTCAGACACTGTAGCAAACATGTTAAGCCTTGCATCACTTAAAACATGGTCTATTATGTATGTAAAGTATTTAAATTATTTAAAAATAGTAAGAAATGCTCTGCTGAGTTAATTACCTTAGCTTTATTTGCCAACTCCAAGTAATTTTTGAGTGAATTTTTCATGATGTTAACAGCTCCCAGGGTCTTATAATGAAATTTGGTAGAAACTGCAACGTACTGGCGCTAAGAAGTGTGTCAATCTCAGCTTTCATGTCTACAAAATATTTCCAGGCTACAAGACAGTGGAAAAGGAGTGGAAAAGAAATTAATCTAAATTTCCAGCCTCCGAACTGCAATGAAAAGAGCTTCCCTTTGTTATTTTAAAATGTTATTTTAAATTTTATTGTTATTTTAAAAATGTTTAGGCGGTCTTGTGATGTTTGGGCTCTTATTCATCATTCTCAGGGCTTGTTGTTGGCAATACAGCATGCAAATGGCACCAGTCTGTGCTAGTGGGATTGCTGACTGCAGTGAGGAATTTACCCCACCCTTTGAAATGAGCAAAAGACGTGTAAACCCCTTTCATGGAAACTTTGGGAAGAAATAAGAGATTTGGTTAAAGATTCTGGCTGCTTTAAGCACTTGGCCAAAAGCAATGGTGTTTAGTGGTCAGAGTAAGACACAGACTGTAATATCTGCTGTTGCCAGAACTAAGCCAGCCCTTCACCTAACAGACCAGAAGCGCCTTTGCCCTCCCCTCTCCCTCTGCACAAGAGCCCTCCTGGATGATGTGGCATTTTTAGGCAGATAGGCTGCGATGCCATTTTTGTGGCATCTGTGCACAAGACAAAGTAAATGTCAAAGAGAAGGTGCATTTTTCCCAAGGGAGGAGGAAAGCCCCACACGGACTCTAATGTACATGTTCTCCACTCTGGATAACCCCGTGGGAGAGGGAGGGTCACCTCCTTTGGGGCTTCATGTGCTTGTTGAGAGAAGCAAAGAGGGCAGGACATTGGTGTAGGACATGGGATTGGGAGAGAGACACTTTGCATGCTTTAATAGCCCACCTTTTGCTCCAGTTTTCTCCCTAAATTTGTATTCCTACTATAAAAATGTCTGTAATGTGTTTTGAGATCCCTATGGTCCAACAGAAACACTGGTAAAAGCTGGAGATGAAGAAGTTGCTACCGTAGACATGTAGGTTGAGCAGCAAGGCCTGAAGTCATCCAGTCTACCCGCAGGTGCTCAGCCACCATGGGTGTGTGGGGGCTGTAGCTGCCTTTGGTCCCCAGATAAGCAGTGGCTGGAGAGGTACTGGAGTCTTTGGGCTTGAACTGGCCCTTCTGCCCAAGTTTGCCGTTTGCCTTAGTGCCATGTTTTCCACTGAAAGAGAGACCAGAAAGCATTCCAAAGGAAATGTGTTTTATAACAGTTGCTTTATGCAATCTTTTCAGTGTTCCAGCAGCCCTGACTGATCCTCAGTGGTAAAAAATGAGGAGGGAGCCACCCAGCAGTTAGTTGGTCTAGGAGGAAGAAAGGGAGTTGCTTTCACACAATGCAAGGACTCAGCCCTAGCAAAAGCAGGCAAAGGCAATTAGATCACCACACAGATGGTTCATATAGCCACTGGTGGTTTTGGTGCAGAAAAGTGGGATAACATTAATGCCCTCAAGATGCTGTCCAGAGAGAACAACCTACATAATATAAATGGAAATCAATGAAAAGGGAAATAACCCAAAGCACAGGACAGGTGGAGAGCATCTGATTTTGCTGTGGGATCTGGGGCTCTGCTTCTATATGCAGGACACTTAAAAGAACTGTAGATGAGAGATACCAAAACCCCCCATGGTTAAAATAATGCTGTTGAGTACAATAGAAAGGCATTTGTGTTTGTTTTGTTTGCAACTTCTTTGTTACCCTGGATGTTTATTTCATTAAGGCTATGGGTAGGTGTGTGGCCAGCCATGCAGGGTCTGAGGTATCTGTTGTGAGTCTGGCAGCCCCATAGGCTGGGAAGCGATGCCTGTGAGGCTGCAATGCCCACTGCCAAAGGAAGGAGCGCAGAGCCATGTCCTCCCTCACAGAGGAACCCCCACAGGAGCTGGCTGAGGTCCAGATCCCCACCCTCATGTAGAAGCTACTGTCCACTGCCGTAGTCAAATTTATAAAGCAGTAGATCACCAGATTTTTCAGTATGTGCTGTGGAAATCTGTTTGTACTCATACGAACAGTCCCTGGAAAAGGGCTTCCAGTGGAAGGCATGAACACAACATCTTGCCAGTTTGTTTTATTCAACAAGCTGATTTGCCATTTAGAGGAATATTAACTTCCTCTCAGACACTTCTTGTCTGTGGCTATTCCATTTTTCAATAGAAAGATGGAGGGCTTTTTTCCCCCGTTTTTTCCCCAACATTTGCATTTTGCTTTCTCTCCCCTAATTCTTCAGTACTTTCCTGCCAAAAAGTAACTGCTGGCATATTTTTTTCTGTGACCGCTGCTTGTGAGAGATTAAAATTAATTATCTGTATCTTGGAAAGAAAACATCTAGACTATTCTCCACCTTCCTCTAAATGACGTTATGCTTTGGCATGGATGGCAAATTGTTTATAGCATTATTAATGTCAGGACTTTAAAAGTTTACCTGATCATGTGCTTTGCACAGAAACTATGCAGGCAGCATATTCCTCCAGAAACATATAAAATATGGTTCTGAAGATATTTAATAAAGATATAATAAATATATAATACACAGAATCAATAAGGACGTTGTAAACTCTGGCTAATCTGCATTTTAGTATCTAAAACTACACACTTACTGGTTTTGATTTCTACAATTGTTTGAAGGTTCCATCTATTTTTTAAATTGTCTGAATAAGTGTTGTGCTAAACTACACATAATCTCACCGTGATAAATTTCTTAAATTCATCATTGTCATCCAGTCCTGTGATACTAGCTTGAAAACTTTGACGTTGAACTTGTAAGTCAGTGATAAAGTCACTAAGAAGAAGTTGTTTCATAAACACCTTGTGAATTGATGGTTCAAGTCATGATTCTTTGCTGACATTTACCATTTGTCACCACTGTAGCTTTTGTGAGCTGGATCTTCTGTGGTCCATAGTCTTTATGTCACTTCAGAAGCACAGAGCTTATAACGCAATGGTAGTGGGGACTTTACGGGCTCTCAGAGAGTACCATAGAGGAACAGAGCAGCTTAATGCTCTCTTCTACCTCCTCGCTTTGGAACACAGGGCAAACAGATCAGGTTGGAGCATTACTAGGCTCTAGACATGCTTTGGCTGCGTGAGAGATCTGCTGGGAATTGCTCCAGTCAAAACACATTGGAAGGCTGTAACAGTTCTGGCTTTGGGGAGAGACCCTTCAACAGAGTTAGAGGATAAAGAAAAGGAACAAAGTTGCTGCACATCTATTTTCTCCCTTCCCTTCCACGTGAGCATTAAGTGTGAGTTGTTAAGAGTGGAGGGTACTCTTCCACAAAGCTGTCTGTTGATGCTCTTCATGATTCTTAAGTTCACAATACTATTAGAGCTAGGGGTAGTGTCCCTAGCTTATTACAGATCCTTCTCTCAAGTAAAGCCGAAGGAGCAAGCAAATTCAAATAGGCTTAAAGAACCCAATTGTGGAGATCTCTTGGACTGACAGAAACATTTGGGGAAGTTTCAGAAAATGGATTACAAGTTAATGTACAAAAGTCTATGAGCCAAATCCTCATCTGGTTAATATAACTTTTTTTTTTCCTATGAAACTGAATCCTCTAGATTCATTAACACCAGATGAAGATCTGGTCCTTGTCTGAATTTTTCCAGGCAGACAGCTATTACTTTTGCCCTCAAATACTAGCCCTATTCCTTCAATAAAACTAAGCAGCCAAAAATTCAAAAATTAGGGAGAGGGATATGGGGGGGAATTTCAAATTCAAGCCAATAATTAAAAGGTTCTTCAATCTAGTCTGGAGGAATAACTTGTGCTTCTCCATAATGGTCAAATTGAGATGGTAAATTAATTCAATCATAAGTGTAATTGATAGCAATCAATATGATTGATTGCTGTGAATACATAGGTTTTGTTCAATGTATCCTGCTTTCAAAAGAATATAAAGTCTTCCTTACAAATATACAAATTAATTGATAATACTAAGAAAATACAATTTCTTGCTTGCCCCTTGTCTGAAATCAATGAAAAAGTCCTGCTGGTTTTCCAAAAATAATTCAACTGAATTCTGAGAAATATGGTTACGGTCTGAAAGGTCTCTTTTTCATGAAAAAAATACAGCATGGGGAAAATTCAGTTTTATTTTTCCCCATTTTTTACTATGCGGAGACTCTCTGAGCAAAACTAAAACGTTACTGTGGTAACTGTACAAGCTGCAAGACACCATTCTCCAGAAAATGACCTTCTTATCATTCAATGGACATTTCTAATGCCTATATGCCAATATCTTGCTTTTTGTAACGCATACCTTGTGGCTTTTAAAATGGATCTTTTGTGATTGTTCTTAAAGCACATCTAAACCCATGTATTTCCTCTAGTTTATATAAGCTTGACACTGTTACAGAGATTCTTTCCTTCGTCTGGGTGTCTGTGTGAGAAATATTGTCTATAATGAATTTTATCAGTGAGCGACACCCACTGTACTTCCTGTGTTATGTGCTGGCACATATTCGTCAGTATTTACATTTGTTTAGATTAATATACATATTTACAAGTAGATAACAAACTTCTTTAAAGTAATGTTTTCCTTCAGAAAGTCCAAGTACTCTTAGGGATCTGTACTGAATAGGTAAGGCCCAATAACTCAGAGTCAGAATAGAAATTTTGAGCCCTGGATCATCCCAAGGCACAGAAATGTGTGAGAAACTGAGTATCTCGTGAGTCTTCATTGTAACGTGTAGAGCCAAGCGAGGTCACAATTTTTTATCTCGACTTCAGCAGTACCACGTAAAAGGCATGACAGACAGAATCCTTGTGTTTTATAGCCTTGGAATTACCCAAGGAATTAACTTCTCAGTAAAAATCTAACTGTTGAATGTCATCAGACACATCAAGTCATGTACAAGCCCACACTATATACAACATTGTCAGATACTGAGTTATCAAAATTATTTAAAAATAACCAAATAAAAGGATTTTGTCTGGGATTCTGAGTCTGTTAGCAGAAGGTCTTAGAGCACAACAGCTGCTTGGAGGGGTTTCCTGAAAGTCTTTGTTCAAAGAGAATTACAGCCAAACAAAACATTACTAAGACGGAATTAGTACCAGCTACAAAAGAGGATGTTAAAGAAACCACACATACATATCAGACACTTGAGAGCTGATCATGGGCAAGATAAAAGACATGCAAAAGCAGCCAGCTTGTGTGAAATACTCTTACCCTCCCTGCCTGCCTTCTTTCCCAGGGTAATATCACCCAGGCTACCTGTGTTATGGAGCAAGAGGAGTCACAGTGATGAGTAATGGTGACCCCTCTGGGCAGAACCACTCTTTTGGTCACCTCTCATCCAAGTGTCCATTTCCTCCTTCAAATAGCAGCAGAAGTAGAGACTCCAGGTGGACTCTCTCACACTTAGTTCTTTGCCTTTCTTTGATGTGCATAGAAAAGAATTAATCAACAAGAGTTATTTTATTTCTGGGGTTTTTTTTCTTTTGTTTTTTTTTTCCCTCTGATTTCTGTGCCAAAAAGCCTGAGCATGGTTTCTGTGTTGTCCTCTTGAAATAAGTGCAGTTCTCAGGCCAAACCACATGAAATTCCATCTGACACCCCAACCTATTTCTTTCTTCATCAAAGAAAACAGTGTAGGATCAGTCCATATTCAAATAAAACCCCAATAAATTGTCATGAGGCTGCATGAAGAATTTAAATATTATTTCATAAATATTATTTCATAACTAATAAGATCAAAAAGACTTTTGAATGGTTAGTTGGTAATTTGTTGTTAGCAAATGGTAAGATATCAAGAGCATCTGGTAAAACAATCAGTAGTTTCTCAAGGCCAGTTCAGGAGTAGAGTCAGATAACTCAGCGTGAAAGACAGGGGGGTCTTCATAGCCTTAAAATATTAACAGCTCAGAAGTAAAATTTGAAAACAAACAAACAAAAAACCAAGACCTGAGTCTTCCAATTTGATGAGGTATGGTGTGACTTCTGCAGGTTAGCTATGATATTGTTTGTGTTTTCTGCTGCTGTAGTTGTTGCCATCACTGTGCTCAACGAAGATGTTTTTACTAAGAACCAACCCTATTTCTAAATCAGTAAATACCAGTTAAAGTACACCGATAGAAGTGATAAATGGGATGTAGTAATTCCCAAACAGAGTTCCTTTGGCTTCATTTCATGCAGTGAAGTCTAGCTATTGTCAGCAAATATTAATTAAAAAAAAAAAAGAAGAGGCTGAAAGTAAAAGTACATGTCAGGTTCATTTGGAGTGTTACATATGAAATTTGGAATTGCTAGCATGTTCCTTACAAATAGTATCTGCATTTGATTAATAGAATTACTCATTGTTGTCACAGATCTCTCTAGAACTCATGCAAAAGTGCCTCCAGCTGAACTACATAATTAATGGCACAAAAAAATCTTATTCACTAATATCAGAAAATGATTTATTACCACAGATATATGCATTCATTCAGAAAACAAAAAAAATTCTTGCATTGGATGTACACTGTGTTAGATGAAGTAATATGGCAAAATTATCCTTGATATTCTTTAGATATTTTTCTGAGAACTCTAATGAAAGCTACATGAAATTACCCTTCAGTGCAGTTGCTTTTTAATATAATTTTTATTATCTGGGCACAATATATGCAAAGAAAAGAAAACTAAAAAGGTACAAACTTTGCAAAATTGCTGTCCATTTAAAGCAAGCTAGGTTTAGACTTTAAAAGACTTGAACTGATAATCGAATATATAGGCTAGTTACATTTCTGATTTCGTCATTATGGAAAAATACTGTAAAATATCCATCATATTCTGTGTTTTTTCCAAAAATACTTAATAGTTTATCATTGCCAATAGTTTCATCGTGGAAACAGACGTATTTCTCCATGTCCCTATGGTATATTTGAGTGCCCCATGAAGGAAAATCACTGCCAGAAGATAAGCAGTTCTACATGGCAGTTCCGCAAAGCAGTGAAACTTCACTTTGCCTTTTCTCATAAAAAAAGTAACCGAAAAAGAAAAATCTTGGTTTTTAAATCTATTTTAGTTTCTTAGCAAAAAGAAAGTTTAGGTCTCTGAATATTATGTGCAATAGTCTGTGCTGGGGTTTAAAATAGTTCAGACATAGTTACAAAAATGTCATGTACTTACTGTCTGAAAACATGAAATAGCAGCCTACTACTTTTTGTGATATTCCCTTTTCCAAAATTCACTGAAGTAAATGGAAATGTTTCCACTGATTACATGAGTTTTGGAACAGATTGTGTTCAAGCTGGTTAAGGTTCTGCCTAAGGAAAGATTACAGGAATATGATTCTATTCTGAGAATTTAAGAAAATGCCTATTTTAAGAGATTTCCATCTAACATTTTTTTGCTGGACAACTGAGTACTTAAACAAAGCTGAAAAAAAAATGGAGCTAAAGGAAGAGTAATCTGCTTACTGGATGGCAATTTCTTCTGTTCTATCTTCTTATTTTATTCTAAATGACACTTTTCTTCATAAATATTTAACATCTAAAAATATTCAAATTTCAAGGAAGAAAACTAATGGAATTATTTGACTAATATTTCAATATTGCTGATATTTTGCAAATTATTAACTTAATTAAAGATACTCAGGAAAGTTTAATTATGTGTAAGTAAATTCTGGCATTTGCATTGCAAGATTTAATCAACTTCTTTGACTAATAAATATTCCCCTTTTCTCACATACAATAGATTAAAAAACTGCTGGAGGTAAACTTTCGAAGTATGGAGAATTGTCTGAGCTTCATGACATCAATTATAGGCTAATTATTCTCACCTGTTTAATTTCTCTTGGTTCCCCCAGTATTGCAATGTCCATGTTTTGCAATTATATCAATAAATACACTACTGCTAAAGCATTAAATTTAGGCAGGTCCCTTCCATAGAAATAGAAATAAACTTCTTCATGCCTTATGACTAGTAAGATATTATATAAAGTGAAAATTTTCATTAGAAAATGACACATTTTTCATGTGTCGTGTAAATAGCAAGGTTACAATACAGAAATTCCACATATGGAGAGCAATCTGTCATGATGATCTTTTTCACTAATGAGTACATATGGTTTTTCCTCATGTTTTCTCTGAACACTTGTACCTAACCCACAGTATTCCAGAGCAATCAGACATTGTGGCAACAAGCCCACACACAAAAAAATAGAACTTTGCTTATGCAGGGAAATCAAAACTTTGCTATCATATGTACATATATCTATGAAGGGTTTTTTCCTAGGAGGAAAAGAGGCAAAAACTTCAGACTGTTTTGAACAATGAGACTGACTGGCCCTGCCAAATGTAGTTGCTTGTGATAACAGAGAACTGGACAAGATGACTCCTGTATTCCTGTTTAGGACAAATCTGATTTGGTGTATAGAAAATATTGTAGGACATGTCTAGGGGGCAGCTGAAAAGGAATTGAACAAAGCTAACTACATTTTATTCATTATCTATACGTAGGCAGGAACTAGTATTTTTGGCATATGTTACGACTTGTATTTCATTTCTTCTCATGAATCTCAATAAAGTATGGCTTTGTAATTACTTATGCATGAGTTAGCAAGTCATGAACCTCCTAAAGTGGAAGGTATTTTCGTCTTTTTTCTTGCATGCTAATGTAAACTGTATGGTGCGAACAGAGCCCACGTTTTGGCACTATTGCTCTGGCTGCTGCTGCAGTTGTGACATTTCTTTGACACTTGGTGATGCCATCAGAACACAGGGTACCAAGGTCTGCCCCCAAAGAGCCTCTCAGACTATGTGTGCAGGTCCCTATGGCAACCTCAAGAAAAAGAAGGCCCTTAACAATATCTAACATGGCAAGGATATAAAACTGTAGGGATCAGCTCTGTGATACAGAGCCCACCTCCTGGTGAGGCCGGGTAGGCATGAAGAAAATGTCTGTGGGCTTACCTGCACCTAGGGTCCCAATCAGTTAGACTGATTCTACTCTTCCTTGTAACACAGAAGGAGTTGCTGAAGCCCTGTTGCATTTCAGCCCCTTTCTTCAGGATTACCAAGGAACCTAAAACTGAGTGAAACCCAAAAAGGAAGAGCTTTTTTTCCAGCCAGGAAGTTTATGGCTGGTCCATCTGGCATTGATCCATCAGCTGCCTGTGCTTTGGTAGTAGACATCTGCAGACACTTTATACTGAAGGTCTGGCATGAAAGAAAAGAGAGGAAAGAGAAGGTTAGCAATCTTGCTGAAATGCTAGCTGCAGCTGAGAGATGTGGGACATGGATGAGAATTGCTGCCTCAGTAGTCATACTTCTGGGTAGCACCTAGAAAATCTATTGCTCAGCTCTGATGGTGAACTCAGGTAAGGAAAAGGAAATGAGGCATGGCTTCCATACTCATATCCTTGCATCACGCAGAAAGAGGATCTTGAGGAAATATACTGTCACCATTAGGGGAAAGAAATGATAATGTGTACTGTTGCACTGCCTGAATCACTTTATTTCCTGTTGCTTTTATGTAATTACAAGATTTTGATAACGTTAACAACTTCGCATGCAATTTTATTACTCTTCACTTTTTCTCACATATTTACATAACAATACATAGCACAGTCATAACAAAGCACTAACGAACATGAGTCCAAACTGAGCACTTTTAAAAGCCATTGCAGACTTTATCTGCCAGCTAAAGAGCAAATGAAGGCATAGAGAAGGCTGCTGATGCTATATGAAATCAGCCTCTGCTGACTAGCTCTGCATTATCCCAGACTATATCTAATACCTGGTCTCTCTTTTGTAAAGCTACCTTGAGTATCTCAACTGAAGTCTCCAATCTGAAGGACAGATTGTTACAAATTCCAGCATCCAGCGGAGCTGGGCTTGGAGCAGGGCTTTTTCCAGCCCATTCCTTGAGGTGGCTGTGTTCAAGGCTACTACAGGGTGAATTAAAATCAAAGTGCTGCTTGTGAAACTGGTTCTTTCCAAGTATTTTTATTTCGAACAAGAACAACAACCAAGATTATTTTTCCCTGGATTGATGAATTTGTGGGGATAAAGGATGGATTTTGCCTTGTTCCCATTTTCTCTTGTGGGTGACAATATACATAATGGACCAAGGCATCCTTTCTCTAGAGTCTGAGCTCTTTGATTTTGCAACACTGCTTGTATGGAAAAGGAGTTCAGATTCCCTATTCATGCCACAAGCACACAGACTAGAATTAAACTACAAGGAAATGGGCTGTTTTTCAAGGGTCATTATAGTAATTTTTTCTAAACTGTGCCAGCACTGTTCTGAAACTACCAAAGGACTTCATGATGAAGTGCTTCACTACTAACTGAGGCACACTTAACTGTAATAGTAGTCCATACATTTCCAGAGACTAAAAGATTGCTGTGATGATTATATTCAGTTGTTATATCTAATCTGAACTTGTATGTAGAAATTGAATCAATTGTGGCACAAGATCAAGAAAGCACAGACTACCGAAGCTTTTTCCTCATCAACTTTTGTCTGAAAGTTTGTTACCAGCGATCCAAGCTTTAGTGCTTGGGTGATAGAGGTTTTCATCAGCACTGGGGGAAAAGTAAAAGTGGAAAAAATTATGAGGCTTGTGTCTGTAGCATTTTATGGATTCACATAAGTTTTATTATTGTTTAGCAATATTAATGGGTTGACATAGAGAGAGAGATTTATTGGAACTCTTCTAATACCGAGATGCTTCTGCAAACACAAAAATAGATTTAAGACCCAAAGGGTATCCAGGCTCATTTCAATGTCATGTACAAGCTTGGCAGTCCTTTCTGCTTTGATTTATCTGCTCTCTTGCTGAGTCCATAGTCTCTAAGACTGGCTCCTTGCTGATTTTCATGGCATTAAGGATTTCACTTGCTGTAAATGGGAGAACTATTTATATATTTTCATAAAACATTGTTTTATTATTAAATTATTGTTTGTATAATAAAGTTATAGCATTAATTATTAGTAATTATTTCCTTCAAACGACATAACTTTTTTTTAGATTACCTTTTCTAGAGACTCCTTAACTGCACCGACTACAAAAAGACAAAATAAAATAATGAAAATACAAATAAATCTCAGCTGACAAAACAACATATAACTTAAGGTATTATTTTCTCTTCCTGTAAACATAAAACAGATTTCACATACCTTTCCTGTGTTTATCTAGACTTTTCTTCTGTAAAACTTATGACTACAAGGGCTCGCAGACCTCATGCAAGAATTATTTTTGATCAAAAATCTCACAAACATCCAGCGATTATTTTGTTAGCTGCATGCAGACTGTGAAATCAATGGCCATTTCAGAAAATTGTTGCCTGTCAGAGATAATGTTTATCTAGCATAGTTCTGGTATTTTCTGCTTTTCACTGTTTTCCCACTATCTGATTTTCGTTTCCACTTGAAATATTTTTGAATGTTATCTTCCCATTGTTGTTGTGCATTGTCTTCAATAAAACTGTGCCTAAAGAGAAAATAAACATTCTTCAGCTTTCTGCTCTGATCATTTGGCAACACCTCCACACTGGTTTCACTGTCTCAATATAAAGTCCAGTTTCTATTCCCTTGTACAGAGCAGCAAGGTGAAGCAAATCACTTTTAAAAACCCAAATACATGTTTGAAATATCAAGAATGGAAGGGGAAGAAGGGAGTGTGGGAATACATACTCGATATTTTTAATCTCTGATCTATTGACCCAAGATAGAACATTCCCATTTCATGACTTGTTTCTTGTGCTGATGATCTAAGTGAATTTATTGTCCGTAAATCCTTTAAAACTCACCTCCGCCCTGATGTATACCCTGACCTTTGCAAGGCAGCTGGGCTGGGTTCTCTTACCTAAATTAGTCAGCTAAAAGGCATTTAAGCACTAAATATAGACCAGTTACCTAGGTGCCTACTGCAGTCAATGGACACAACCACATGCAGAAAGTGATTCACCACATCCTAAAATATGTTGGATGAATGGCCCATTTCATGGATCTGTCACTCTCCACGGACTACGGCGACAGCCCAGGTGTCTGTGACTGAATGCCTTACTTTTATACAGCTGAAGTTAGGTGAGCTAAATCCCACTCCTGGCATTTGCACTGGATTTCCTGTCTTGATTGAAACAGTCCTATTGTGTCTTTGTCTATCTTGTCTGTGGTGACTGTACATAATCTTGTTTATTGTAGACATATGTTCTGGTTTCAGTTGTTTTTTCTCCTACACTTAAATTTCAAGCTCTTTAGGGAAGGGACGTGGAGAAGTCACCCCCTTCCCTGTTTCCCCCTCCCTTTTCCTCTCCCCACCCCACAAAAGAACAATAAGAAATTATTCTGGTGCCAACAAAAATCATTTGACACATACCCTTTAAATAATGTATAACTGCAAATTTAGTCAGTAGAATTTATGACATCTGTTCATGAAAAATCCCCACAAATAATTTAAAAACTGGTACTGGAAACTCTTACTCTCCCAGTTAGTGCTACTGAGGGCAATGGAAAGATTTATATAAATAAGGGTATGAAATCAGTGAGAAGACATGCAAAAATAATAATTACTTGCATTGGTAAGATTTGCTGAATGCAGCCTTTACTTTATCATCTGCAAATGCAGCCCAGTGAAGTTGTAGTAAGATCTGCTACCCAGTACTTACAGCTCCAGATTGTGTTACGTCATAGCCCATGACTGAATAAATGCATGGTGTTTCTGAAGGACTGTGGAGGGGTATAGAAAGATTACTTTCTTTACCATTCTTCTAGTGAAATTTCATATATTTGAACAGTGTATAATTGCCAGCTACAATTATTGCTGTTTCCCTTTTTTAATTAAAACTTATGAAGGTGGAAGCCAGAAACAATATCTCTGGGTTCATTATGTAGGAAATTCTTGGCATGTAATAGGATTAAATCTTCAAAAAAGAACAATAAGTGTCATTTTCAGAATCATTAACAGCTTTTGAAGTTGATTTAAACAATCCACGATGACACTGTCCTACACTAAACTTACTGGATTCTAACAGTTCCCATTGCAGACTGTTAAATTTATACACGTTGTGCCAATTCCCTCTAAGATCCTTCTAATACCAGCTTAGTTTTTCTCAGGATTTCTCATGATAATTTAGAATGTCATCATTTCAGTTGGTTGTAGTAAATGTTTTGGACAGTTGGAATAAAAAGAGGGTCTGTTTCATAAAATCATTTAGGTAGTTTCATAGGTTTGAAAGAGAGTTGTGCTGGCAGGAGTCTGAAACACACTCAAATGTTGCAGCTCCTTGCACCACATCACATGTGAAGAAATAACCCAGGGAGAATTCCCTTTGCTGAACATGAGGCCAGACTTCATGGAGCACTGAATCATTGCCAGCTCTCAAAATTTCTCAGCAGTTACTGTTCATCCTCAGCCTTAAACATGTAGCTGCAAGTGTAGTTTGGTGGAGTAATTTCTACCAATTCCTATCAGGACTAGATATTACTATATATTACTATATATTTTCTATCAAATAGAAATAATAACCCCCTCGACTATTTAGGTAGGAAGTATTTTAAATACCATGTTACTCAGCTTTGCAAGAAGAGTTTGTAAATACTGAAATGATAGGTTGCTATCTGTGTGATTGAACCATCTACTAATCCATGTGTCCCTGTATCTAAAATCCCTGAACCAAAATTATCTTTTCTCACAAGAAAGAAACTTTGCACTTTTCTGCATAGGAACATATGAAATGAAATTTCACAAATTTCTTGCTGAGGGTGGTTTGATGCTAGTTTTGCAAAGCAATCTAAGACTACATTATTGGGGAAATCCCTTAGAACAGAATCATAGAATGATGGAATCGTTTAGGCTGAAGAAGACCCTTAAGATCATCAAGTCCCTCTCGGTCCAAATGTGGACATCAAGTCCAAATTTGTCTGTTTTTCTGGACTGTCATTCTACTTTTTCCATTATGTGGAGAGATGAATCAGGCATTGACATCCATGGAGGATGATTCACAGTAGTCAGTGAATCAAAAAAGAATTTTAGGATCCTCTCCTCTTTGGTTATATACTGCTTGGAAGTTTCCAGTCTCCTGGGGTCAGGTAGATAAATCCATGACCAGTTTTCAGAAAAGTTGCCTATGTGAAGCCACGTGGTTCCTGGCCTCAGGGCCCAGGTTTCTGTGGAAACAGAATGGAGGTTCACCAAATGGAAAAGTTCTACTGTGCTCCTGAGTCCCACCTCTGATTTGGGTGACTGGAGAACCCAAACTCTGGGTTTCAGAGACAGTGTCATGAGAAATGCATCTCTCTCTTTCCCCCAGCTTCTTTAAATTCTCATGCTGCTGCCAAGTCACCTTGTATGAAATACATTCTTTGGTGCTCAAGTATTCCTTGCAGGATTTTATTATGTAATAATATGATTGCCTTATATTTACTTTTTCATTTATAAATGATCCATCTATTTTTAATTTAGGTAATGAGCTCCTTCTACACTGAAACATCTCATTTTATTCATAGGTACATATTTCAGCAGAAGTCTTAAAATATTCATAAGATTCTGTAGTTGTTTTTTTTCCTAGGCTGTGAATGAGTCCCTGATAAAAAGGACCTGATCCTGCTTCTGTTTAAATCAACAGAATAACTTTTAACTCCCCTAGGACAGAGATGAGCTCAACATGATACTGAGAAAAGTTTTTTTCTTTTTTTTCCCTAGCAAAGTATGTTTTTCTGTCCTTCTGTAAGACTGAAGTACTTGCCAATATTTAAACTTTATTTAGGCAAAGCTCCCATGAATATGGGTGTCAGTATAAAACCTACTGGCTCTTTTAATAAAGGAGGGAAAAAAGCCACGACCAAACAAAGCTGTGATGTATTTTTCTTTTCCATTAGAGAAAAGCAGTAAGCTATTTTCCTCAGCTCCTCATACCTTAGTGTCCAGGGGTTATCCCTCAGGGCAGCAGGATAGGTGAGAAGAGGCCCAAGCTGCTGCCTGTGAGATTTTGGTTAAGGCTGGCTGCAATCCAGCACATGGGGAAGCTGTGGAGGCTGGTCCTTCTGTGAACAGTCTAAGGTGGATTTTTGTGTGGGGAAGTATGAAGAAGGCTATAAACCCCCTGACAAATCCACCACAGTCTGCTTTGATTTGCATTTTTTCTTTATTTGTCCTCTGTCATATTAGGACTTAATTATTAAAGTGGAATAACCGATACACTCCAGATTCAGTGCATGAAGCTTCCCTGCCAAGTCTTACAAACAAAATTACAAGGTCTGGTGAAATCTTACACATCTTGTTTGTTAGATCTGTCAAATGAATCGTGCTTCTGGGGAATCAGATACTCTTAGGATTTAAACACTCATAGCTGTAAATGTAGAAAAATATCAGAATAAAAGTTTGCTGTTTAATGAATTTGAGCACACGATTTCTGCAAGCTGTCCTGTTATAAAATGTAGGAATAACACAAATGTAGCGTGACATAGATAATAACTATCATAGCCCTTGCTAAGTCATTGTATGACAAACAGAATTTATAATTAATAGTGACCCATCTCTTGTGGAAGGAGGTCCTGTTTTGGATAGTTTCCAAGTCATTCTTTGTGTCCCTCGGCACAGATTCACTGCAGAGTGTCATAAAAATTTCTTGCTTCAGAAACAGGAAGGATAAAATAATGTAAAAAACAATTCTAAAGCACTTGATACGCTTAAGCTTAGGACAGATTCATTTTGTAAAATTCACAAAGGAAAATAGCATGTATTGAAATATTTTCCTGCAGTTCCTTTGATTGTTGGTTTATTCGTGCGTTTTCTTTTCATCTGCTCTGATGTGTAAAACATAAATACATGACTGAGCAAATATAAACAGTGTAACCAAATTAAAAGAATTGTCAGCAATTACCATTGTCTTTCTCTTAATTTGCAAATTTAGTACTAGCTCTGAAAAAGACAGAGACAAATCCTATTTGTACTATTTTTTAGGAGATAAAGCCCTTTGCAAGAATCCCTTGCATAGCAAAGCTTCAGATGGAAGTGAGGAACACAGCTTGACTCTAATCCAATTTTGACGCCTTCTCCCGCAAATAATTGGGGAGTTCTGGAAGTGTTCAGCCCGTTGGTGGTACCTAGTGTCTAATTCCACAGCCACATTGCAATTCAAGCATGTGAGGGCTCTCATTTCTTACAGTATTTGTCATACAGAATTTGCTGGCCAAACCTGCCCTAGATTATTGAGGGAAGGGACGAAAGTCCATAATCTTTTGCTAAGTTTAAGTGGTACCTTATTTTAGAACTATCTCCCTGGAGCCAGTGCTCTTATGCACGTCTCTGCTGGGAGCCGTGTGTCCGTCCATACCGTCTCTGTGTAGACCAGGCAGGTCTGTGTTCCAAGGGTAAGCATGGAACTGCCCACAGTCCTGATGCAATGGCACCATGCCAGTTAATGTGCCAAAGAGAAGACATCAAGCTACCAGGGAATCTTTCATCCCTTCCCTCTGCTGTCTGATACACACAGGAACAGAATTCAGTAGTCGCCCTGGCTACCAGCCTGCTGAAATCACTACAGGTTATGGCCATTGTGTACAGACATCAGTCTGCTCCTGTAGGGGAAGTTCCAGTGTGCCCCCAAACTTTTCAAAGCTTTTAAAGCAAAAGAAAGAAACCTTACAGCTCCCTACAAATGAAAAAGTAAAGAAATGAAAAGCCCTCCTAAAACATTTAACAGGCAACTGAAGTATTTCTTCCAAGATGCCCGGTACTGGATGCACAGCAGCTTTGAAGGAGGACATGCAATACATTGTAGCATTTCATCTCTGTAATCGTATTCCCATTATGGAACAGAAACCGACTTGGATTTTGTGTGGGGTGTTTTCGAGCTTGACTCTGACCAGTAAATTTCTTTCTGCTACAAATGTCCTCTGATGTTTCCTATTGTAGTAATTGCCCTTACATAGTCTGTTCCTGAGTCTGCTATGTTTTAAAATTCATTCAAAAGAATGGCCTTTCTTCTTCACTGTTAAATTCATTAAACCCGAGAGACTTAATCTGTGTAGGAAATACTGGTTTCAAAGAACTTTAAAGTTCTGAAGTTTTAATTTAGTTTTTGTCTTCTATCTGATATCATTCTGATATCTTCTCATTGGAAAACTAGTGTCAGGAGACCTTGATGGTGTAGTTTGTATTTCCATTAATTCATTCTTGCCAGATAAATTATTGCCAGAACTTCTCAGTCACTATCTTTATTAACTCAGTTAAATTTCTCCTTTGGGTCATTGTCCAGTAGTTTGTCCAGCTCACTGATCTGCTGGCAGACTGAAGGATCCAGTGTCCGGAAGAATACTCTAGCAGGGAAGATGATGAAATCATAACATTTTTGGAATTACACTTTTTTTTTTCCATTGAGAAACAGTTTTATGAAAACCAGTCACTGTGGATCCATTTCCCTCAGAATACAAAGGACAAAACAACTCAGTTTAGTAAAATAATTTGTTTGGGTCTGACTAGTTGGTTTTAAATACATTTTTTCTTTGAACACAAAGCTTTTATTCACAAGAACATCCATAGCCTGCACTGTTATTGAGGGGTGGTGCAGCGTCCCTCCCGCCCAGCAGGACCCATTGAGAGGCTTAACGTTATCTTCTTATTCGTATTTACTACACAGATAAAAGCTTCCTCCCCATCTAAATCTTCTCCCACCACGTTCTCACAAGTCTTCATAATGAGATTAATAAATAAAGCTTCAAAAGGTAACCTGATCAACAAGACTTTGTATTCCTCAGCTTTTGGTTGTGATGAAGCAACCCGATGGTGAACTATGGTGAACTTGCAAGCTCCTGGTGCTCCCAGACACTACAAAGCACCTTAAATTACAAATCTATTTTCCAAAATAATGATGCTAGAAAAATGATACAACCAAGTCATATTTTTATATTGTTCTAATTTGTTCCAGACAAAATATATCAAATTTACAAGTGGAAAGGAAAGCTATCTCCCTTTTCAGTCCTAATGTATTAACTTGCCAATACTTGGCTCTATCAACTTGCTAAGAAGCTGAATGTCATTTTGGATTCTTTCTCTTGTTTTTCCAGTGTGTTGCAATGAGCAGGCCAGTTCCGCCACCAGAAACACTTGGCAATCAGATTTGTCTTCAGTAGCTTTGCACACATACAATGGATTCTGACACTGTACAAGAGAAATAACAGAAACCATTTCACTTCCTCTGGTCTATGCAGTGTTAGCAGGAGTCAAAATATACTGCCAAGCCTCCAGGCAAACAACATGAACCAAGGCTGCAGCAGTAATGGTCAAACTTTTGCAGGATCATATAGGAAGCTGCCCTGCCTCTGAAAGCAATGGGAAGCTCTGCTAAGGCACAGGCAGTCTCCCCTTCACCCCCTTGCAGCTCCTCAAATGGCACTGCTGAATGTCTGGTCCACTCAGCGAGGTTGGAGCAGACTTTTCCTGGAGAACTGGCCCACGTTACGCATCCATCTTGGCACCCATTCAGCCTGCAGTCTTTCTTCCCTGGTTGCCAAAAAGCATGTTAGTAATTCAGATACACTGGTGGGTCTGGGATATGAATAGCTGGCCATTGGGAGCAGTATGAAAATTTTATTGTCATCCATAGCCCATCATAAACCAAAAATGATTCGCCACATGTAACTGAGCTGGTTTTGGATTTTAAATCCTAAGACATCAAGCCTTCCAATCTACTTCAATTACTTTTTTTTTTTTCCATTGCTCTGGGAGAGAAAGAAAAAAAGTTTCACTCCAACACAATAAAAAAATCCAGGGGTTATCAAGAGGCAGTTCAGGGATTGTTTGTGGTTTGTCAGGCAAATTTATGCAGTCCTTAAGTATACAGTTGGCACACCACAGAAAATGGGTCATTTCTGTATGTCTTTTGGGACAAGGAATTTAGCAGGTTAGTCAGATGGAGAGTTATGCAAACATGGTTAAAAACGCCATGCCTTTGTAGGCTGTTTCAAAAAACAGATTCAAAATTTGCAATTCATCAAAAGCTGACCAGAGACAGATGGGGAAATAACATAGCTAACAATTAAAACATTGGAAGATAGATGGGATTTTCTTCAACAGTGTGATGAAGAACTGACAGTGAAAGCTGACTCTTTGTGGGTTCTGCTGTATTATGCTCTCAAAGCCATTAAAAGAACTGTTGAAAAATTAACCACCATACAGGAGTTCAAGAAATCTCTCAACCATGTGTTTATTTTTCCATCATGACACAGCTTTATGCATGCAAGAGAAAGAAGCAATCTACCATTTGTTTAAAATAACAGAGTCCCAAGAAGACCTAGCTCTTATGTAATCTAAAAATAGCAAGATTAAAAAACTATCTACCCATTTCTCTAACTGGACTTCTTGTAGCATATTTGTGTGTCTTAGAAGCCTGCAGAAGAAGAAGAGGCTGCTCCTCTCATAACTGTCAAAGCTGTGGGCAGGTTTATGGATAATGCCATTGCTGCAGTGGGCAGATAGAGCAACATGGAAATCAGCTGAGCTTTGTCATTCTGAGTTTGTCTCATTCCAGGCAGGAACCCCACAGGTTTTCTCCACCTCACCTTCTTATGGTCTCTCACAGCCTTCAGTACCTGCCTGTGTATCCTTCAACTGTTCCAACTCCTTATTCTGTTGACACGTTGGCATCTAGTAATTGCCAGCTCTGTCAGATACAAACCATAGCTTTTGGTGGAAGAAGGAATAGCTCTTCCAGTCCATCAGAAAATTAGAATGGAAACCTATATGGACAAGGCTGGGTGATGCCCACCCACTCTGCTTTCAGTCAGCAACAGCATTTCCTCTGTTCCTGCTTATTTTCCTCTGTTCCTAATTCAGTCATATGTTTGTGTTTTGTACATGTAAGTGAAGCTAGCAGGAGGCTTGCTGCTAACTTCAGTGGGGTTGAAATTTAACCCGCTATCTACATTTCTGCTTGTAATATTAAATGAAGGAACTGGAATTTCAGCAGTGCTTTTACAGAGAGATGCACACTTGGGTTAAGATCACTCGGGTGAAATTCAAGCCTGTTGCAGTCAATGTGGTAGCTATTTTTTTCAGTACGCCTCTGTTTAGCCCACACTTGAGAAGAAAACACACACAGACACCAAAGAATTATTTATTTAGAATAAACATCAGTTGAAGGAATTGAATGGTGGAAACTGCTAAATTGTTTGTATCCTTAGTCACAATTATAAAAGCTGCCTCCAAAATGGCATAGCATAGAAATAATACTGTTCCTTTGGTCTTTTTCTCTCTTTTCTGTCACAGTCTTCTCAGTAATACTCTTAATGATTTGGAAATGCAGCAACAGCATATTGTTATACAAATTTGAGTATGGAGGAAAAGCATCTGCTGTCAGTATTAACCTTTGTTTATTACTGTGAAAAAACCACAGTAGCATGTCATGCAGACCTAATTTGAGAATTATGTGCTGAAATTATTACATAATTTCTTTTGTTTCCACCCTGTTCAGATGTTCTATGACTGTTTCTGTGTATTTTGAAGTGTTTAGAAGATTGTTTACAAGGCTTTGTTTGTTTATTGTCTAGTAAGGTAATAGATGCCAGAGCTGACTTTACCTTGGTTCCTCACCACTATGTAGTATTATAAGTAGGGTTAACTTCCAAAAACTCAAATTGTTTCAGCTGTCTTTGCTGTGCAAATAATGCGGTGCACTTGGTTGCTCTTTTAATTCACTGATTGATCTGCATATTAGATTCTAGCACCAGACTGAAAATGCACCTAAGTTTATTAAATTGGCAGTATTTATTGGGTTTTGTATGTTGCTTTTACATGGTTTCCCTTTCTTTCTCAGGGAAAACAAGGAACGGAGGGAATTAAAAGCCTGTGTAAGGACACCGAGGAAGGTGGTGGCAGTCCCAGTAATATTACAGCAGTCCCTTTGTGCTCAGTCTCATGCCACTGCCCTTCACTGTGTTGCCTCAAGAGAGCTACAGGTATCTCCTACTGTAAACTGGGCTGGCACTGATGCAGGTTTGAAGACTGCTCTTTCAAGGGAGACTTTCCACTACACACATGGGAGGATGCTGGGCAGTACAGTTTTACTTTAACATGCTGGTAGAGGGCTAATATTCTGCTCCCCAGTAAATCTCCTAAAACAGCCATTCATTTCTATTTCTAGAACATTAGGTCCCTCTCAATATAGAGTTCCACCTGTAAACTATGTAAACTGCTTTGGGAAGAAGATGGAACATATTTGCTTTTCATGGAAAACACAAATATACATATATGTGTATCTATTTAGTATATTTTTAGGGAGTTTTATGTGATTTTTCAAAGGAATATAAATAAATATACATGTATATAAACACTTAGTTCTAATTCTCAGCTCTGAGTGAGGAAACAAACTGGTCTAAGAGGCCAATCAGCCTGTGCAGCCAAATTTAAGTTGGAAAAGCTTCAGGTGGGTGCTCATGATTACACAGCAGTCTGTGCACTGCAGCAGCTCCTATAAGAAGTGGTTTCACCAGTTTTGCAACCTTAATAAAAAGTCATTCTATCACAGAGAAAAAGAAATCCTATTTTTAAAAAGCGTGGCATGATTCATCTGTGTTTAAGTCACTTTTAAGAATAAACAAAATTTGTGTTTTTAGAACACCAGTCTCTGCCACGTCGCTGCTGGTAAGATACAGCAGACTGCTGTGCTTCAGCTTCCCTGACCAGCCAACACTGGGGCCTATGGAACCAGTATGAACTGCTTTTACATAAAGGTTTAACTCACCCATGACATGGGAGACAAAATAAGATTCCTGCATGTTTGCAGAGCCTGCTGAATCGTAAAAAATGCAGTAGTTCTGGAAAACATGCCATACCACGAGTTCAGAAATAATTTATGTTTCCCTTCTGATTATACGCTGAATATTGGCAGGGCAGTTAAGGAGGACTATTTATAATATACAGCAGTTGCAAAAAGTTATCTCTTATTTACAAAAAATGAAAAAAACAAAGCTAAGTTAATAAGATGGTTAGAAAGGTAAGTTGATAAACAAACCTTATACTTTTAGACATAAGTAGTCAAATAATTTAAGAATATGATTGACACTTCAGTTAAAATTCTGAGTTTTGGATGGCTTGTTATGGTTAGGCAGTCAGAATTTCACTTTGCAGTGAGTGTCAGCAATTCCTCCTTTTCTCCACCTCACAAAGGGATGCTCTTATCGAGTGACTTTCCCGTGGAAGAGGGATGACCAGGCTTTTTCTTTTTTACGCTTGTTAAGTAACCTGACGTGCTTCTCCTTTGCTTGTTTGTTTCTGCGGTTCTCATTTCCAAGACATATCCTGTGGACTATTCAAGTGCACTTCAAAAGTGAGAACTAAGTATATCTGCACAGTGTCTCACTGCATGTTGTCTGTCTGAAATGAAATAAATAAATGAAATAAATAAATGAAATGACTGACTCTTACACTAATTGAGTCCATCCATACCTGTAACAGGGTTCACACTGCTAGTCCTCTTCGAAGCTCCAAAATTTAACCCTGTTTTTGAGGGCAGAGGTGGGGTTTTTTCCACGTCCCAGATGTCTATCCTAGTAGAGCACTGATCTTGGCACAGACAAAAAATTCTAGCTGTGAGGTGTTAGTTTTCCTTGTTAGACAAGTGTCAGCCTTCCTATGCTAGAATATGAACAGTTCAAGTTTTTCTTCTGTAACAACTGAACTAATTAAATTTATAGTTTCACAGTGTCTCTGACCCTAAGATAATTTGCTGGTGCACTTTTGCCCCTTGTTAGGTTACCTTGCCACAGATTTTATTTGGTTCCAGGAGACAACAGGGGCCAGTGAGAACTGGGTGATTTACAAGGGCAGGGGAGCCTTGACTTTATTCTGGTTGCAGATTCAGTTGAGGAAAGAAGAATATAAGACATTTCCCTCTCTCCAGCAGAAAACCCAGTGATTTGCATACACTCTAATCTCCTCTGACTGTGGTTTTAACATGGATGCTTAAGATATTAATAGACTACTTTTAACTTGGACCTCCCTCAATATCCTCACAGTGGTATTGTTACTGTAACAGAGCACACTCCTACATGATCCTCTTTGGTTAGCCTTAAAAATACTTTAAAACCAGAAAGGAAGAATGGAGTCTTTGTCTATGAATGCTAAAATCTATCTTCATCCATGAGAAGCTGTCGGTGATTGCTATGGAAACATTTACTAATTGTCCATGGAGCCTACAAAAATAGTGACAAAAAAAAGGTAAGATTTGTCAAGAAATAACACTTTGTGAGAGGTGGCTCGAACCAGAAGATTCTGAAAAGACATAAAGACATGGTGTGGTATAGCTAAGCCTTTTCTTCTCCTGATTCTCTCCTGCACACAGAGACCACCTTGGTATCCTACCGAAAGAGACCACATTCCCATTGAATAAGAAGAGTGTCACCATGTCCCTTGATGTCTGCTTACAAGACATCTTTTGAAACACAGGGGCTGCTGGACTGTGACTGCAATCAGAAGTCAGGACAGTCATCCATTCTGTATCATAGTTTGAAAGATTTGAGTAGTCACATCTCTCACTTCTCTTTTTAAATTCTTTTTCACTCTCTGTAAAAATGCCATTTTCCAGGTCTAAGTGTATGCCTCTGGGCTAGGTGTGATGCAAACCCAGTCATAGCTCTCACCCTGTGGAGTCTGCAAGGTGATTTAAAAGCTCACAGCAAATTAGTGCAGTAAGTAGGAGAGGCAGGACAAAAGAATACGCTCATGTATAACTAGGTTGGTCAAAAGTACATCTCAAGAAGCCTCAAAAGTTGGTTGCTGTTTTTTGTTTCTGTTTTTTTAAAAATAATCTTTAAGTGCTACTGCTAGAATCTTGTATTTGCCATCAGTGCTCCATTGGCCAACCCAAGAGGCATTTGGGCTCTTAAAAAAATACACTGAGGCTCTCTGGATCTTTAAAGTGTTAATCATCATGTAGCAAAGGAATTTAACTGTTCTAGGAAGTACTTTTGTGGCTGCAATGGTTTTAAAAGAGTTGTCAAATGACAGCACCAATTTTGTTCATCACCATTTCAGACTGCCAGCTAACAGTAGAGTAGTTATTGACCTAACCTGCTTGTGTACTACTTGATTTAAACAATTCTTTACTCATTACACGGGTCATTTAACATGGGCAGAAAACAGACTCAAACACAAGGAGTTGCTATGCTTTGCCTCTGTCTTCCCATTACAGAGGATGCTGTTCCCCACTGGATCCCAGTGTGAATGAACTAATGATCTTCTCTTAAGGGAAATGGATTCCTTATCCACTAGCAAAACTGTAGAGCTTAGAATTAGTTTCTGCTGAAAGGCTTTCCTCCTTACTGTTCCTGTAGGGTTTTATAAGAAGAAATATATCTATATATAATTTGCTTAAAAGGGGATGCCATATGGACTTCTGCCATGTGGGCACTCAGAACATGTATGACAGCATATTACTACAGAAGAATTCATGAATAAAATTGGCATTTCAACCACCACATGCCTAATATTGATTTTAAACCAATGAGGCCCCCTAACACAACAGCGGCAATGGAAATTTTCAGTGTGCTTTGGATCAGAAAGAAGTCATTAAATTGCTTTATATGTTCCTACTGGAAACATCACAAACCCACATTTCTTTACTATCTGAAGTCTGTATTTTGACACATGGACAGCCATACTTTCCTACAGGTGCAAAAAACTAGATCACTTAGGGGTTTAATTAGTCTCTTAATATCACTTCTTGCCGATTTCATTGCATACCACATGGAGAGAAAGAGGTAACTAGAAAGGTGAGAGGGAGACTTATTAGGCTGAAGACAGAAGCGATGGCCAAGGCAGAGGTCTGTGAGGACAGGAGCTGTCCAGGCAGCTCACGTTTACTGGATGAGAGCCACTGCACAGCTGAGAGCTTTTCCCTGTCCAAATTTTTTCAACTCTTAAGCCTATGTTCTCTGAGTAACAATACCAACAATAGCAGAAGAATCCATTAAGTGACCTGCACAAAATTTGTCTGTTCCTTTATTTCTTCTTGGTGGATAAATCTTTTCATATGGTGAGCTGGCTGAGGCAAAGCTCATGGAAGAAACTTTGTTCCAGGTGAACTTTATTAGATATAATTTCCCTCACAGGATCATTTCTGGCTTAGAGATAACTAGTTTATTCCAAGCTCTAGTACACACTGTGTGGCGGTCCCAGCTGTGACTGGTCAGCACATGACCTAGCAAGCTACAGTGCATCTTTTTCCATATAAACACTGGCTTAATTTTTTTGCTAGTGTAGAAAGGGCATTTGCCCTTGTTCACACAAAATTTGTTCTGTCATGCATAATTTTTCTATTATTTTTGTTACTATAACTCTCCACAGTGTGTATCAGCACAGTATAAAAACAATCATCAGATGAAAACTGAATAGTAAAAAAATCACTGATATAAACCCCACACATTTCAAAGAAGCATTTTATATTCTCTGTTCTACTTTGTTGTATCTTGATGAAATGTGTTATATCAAGGAAAGAAATTAATATCAATACAGCTTTATATCCAGGTGCAGCATACACAGATAAAACACAAATAAAATGAGATAAAATATTCTCCTTGATGATTAACACTGAAGGAGGTTGTATTAACAAAGAGATGGCAGAGTTTTTAATATGAATGCACATCAACAAGAAATGACAGTGTAAAGTATTAAATGTTTTGGGGTTGCTACTGATTCACTATCAGGAAGGTTTAAGCAGCCAGACTACTAGACATTAAATGGCTCAATACTAATATGGTAAAATTTTATTCAATTAGTGACTTAGATCTTCAGTATCCACTCAGACATATAAAAACATCTGGAAAGGTGAGCTTAAAGACTACTGAGCATGATAGTAAACATAGGGTTAACAACAGTAATATGCAAAAAATAATTCCAACAAGAAACCCAAAATTCAAGCATTGCTTTAGAATGCAAAAGAGTGCAAGAGATGAGTCAGTCTCAATACCTTGGCAGTAATACGCAAGCCAGTGGGGATATCCAGAATGAAATCATGTCACAAACTGGCAAAGCAGCAGCTGCATTTATCTGCTTAAAGAAGAGTCAGTCCTTGAAAATCTACAACTTAAAGAACAAGCTGAATATTCAATTCATGTTATTTTCAACCGAACAGATGGATGGGAAAGCTGGAAATCTACCAGAAGTATAGGCAGTCATCTAAGAAGTCTGATAAAACACTCAGAGAATTAAACTTACAAAAATAGTAATTTTTAAAATAAGTGAATTTCTAACAAAGTTTCCAAAATTTAACAGTATCTATTATCAGATATCAACAGCAGCAACAACAACAACAACAAAAAACCCTCGAAAAACAAACAAACAAAAAGACCCCCAAAAAAACAACAAAGAAAATAGCTGTATCTGGGATATGTATTGGTAATAAACATGAAGAATGCACTGGGTAAAAATACATACAGAAGTGTAAGCAAAAAGGGAGAGGTAAAAGGACACCTTCTGCTGAACACTCTGAAGGACTCCCTACCATGAAGATCATAAAAGCTGCTGTGTGTGGAGCCCACACAGGCTCCTGGCAGCCCTCACCAAGGATAGCTCTGGCCAACCTCCCCTTGCCCCCCTCCCACAGCATGGGCTCCCAGAGCAGGAGGAAGCTCTGGGTGGCTTCTTCCAAACTGAGGAACAACCACCATCTCAGAAAGTAAGGATCTGTCTCTTACATGGGCTTCTACAAAATTCAAGTCATGAAAACTGAGGATGTTTGTGAATTCCTTTGAGTCTGCATGACACAGCAAAGCAGGTGCTACTGTGTGCTGGATGGAAGGGTAAAAGCACTGCAATGGCTCAAATAAACTCAGACAGTGCATCAAGCAGCTTCTTCTTTTGGTTGCACTGTCTGCTGGGGATTTTTTCCAGTAGATTCTCCCCACTCAAAATTTTAAGGGCAAAATCTGCTGGAGAAGATGTGCCTTTTTGTAAGCAAGTACAGACAGACAATTCTTGTAATTTTTATTTGTATACTTTAAAAAAACTCCCATCATTATAGAAAATAGTGTGACAGTCTAGTAGGAAGCATGAATAGCAAAGCTGCAAACCCTACTTCAGATACTGTTTTTCATTACACTAGGCCTTGTCTACTCTAACATGCTTCCCAGTTCTTCTCAGCTCCAGCCAGTTGTATCTTCCTACCTGATCTTTTAGCAAAGAGAGAAATAAAACTGCATCAATAGTAAAATCCTGTATAGTTTAGATCCATTCTTTTGCTGCTGGATGGAACTACAGAGATTCCAGAACCCAGAAAAAACCCCAGAAACTTAAAATGTATCTCAGGAAAGGTCTTGAAGACACTCTTCTTGCCTGATGGTCACTGTCCCTCCTTGTGCTGCTGTCTAAAACACCCCTATCAAACATCCAGCCTCTTCCCTTGACCTGTTATGTTAAGGTGAAGTTTATGTCCTTACTTGCCTTCACCTTGCTCCTTCGTCACTGATTTTTTGATTTTATTGTCATCACTCCCCTCACCTTCTCTCATTAACAAAATATGGAACAGCATCTTTTGTTGGCTTTTTACAGTCCTAGCCTACAGACCTCCTTCTGTACAGAGCAACTGGACTAATGTGACACCTGATGTATCCTTGCTGGCTGAAAATCTCTAAGTTTGTAAAAGGAATAAAGGTATTTCCGTTCATAACCCTTAGATATTTTAAAGTACATACTATTTTTTTTTCTTCTAGAAATTCCATTCCTCTAAGAATGGTCCTTCTTTGGGTCTCTAGAATAAATCAAAACTTTTCTAGACAGCTGATCATTACAGTGAGTTCTGAATTTGAGAGATCCACAAACATGATATGGGTAGACCCTCTAACAGTGTGCTGCAGGGACTCAGGGCTTAATTCATGTTTGTTTAAATACACAGCATGTTTTGCCTGGATGATGAGGATTTATACTTTTTTTTTTTTTGAGTAAAAAGTACATTTCTTTAGTGAAGAGTTGAAGATATTGAACTGTGTATAGAAGTTACATTTTAATGTATTTCAGTACACTGCACTTAAATAATTATTCTATTATTTGAAAGAAAATCCTAGCTGGCTTTGCAGGATTGTAATTCACTGGCAATGTCTTCCACCTATAAGGTGAGCAGAAACGTGATGCAGAAAACACTGAGACAGTCAGCACGTGCTAGCCCATTTTCAGAGCAGAATCACTTTATAGAATAACTGTGTTCAAGAAGCTTAAATACTAACTGGGGTGGAGTTATAATCCTTTTACTACCTTTGAACT
This sequence comes from Dicrurus megarhynchus, assembly GCA_013399195.1. NCBI lineage: Eukaryota > Metazoa > Chordata > Aves > Passeriformes > Dicruridae > Dicrurus > Dicrurus megarhynchus. The sequence continues at coordinate 133,043 of VXAD01001941.1, read as the reverse complement.
GCTCTCCTGTCTCAGCTGTGATATTAGGAGGCTGTCTAGTCAAATTAACTGCATCCCCTAGTAGGAATCATGTAGGTGCTTATCTTATTTCTACATTTCTAACGCAAGGCAGCACTGTGATAGCTAAACTATGTCCTTGTGTCTTTTTCTTTCCTTTTATACCTTATCGCGTGTAAAAATTGCCGGTAGAGAAGTGAAAGACAGAAAGAAGCAAGACATTTAAAACCTGTAAGCCAAACGGAAGCCTGTTTCGACAGCTCCGTAGGTCGGCCTCCACACCTGGCCACTGGTGAACAGTGGTGCCAGGGAAAAAAAAAACAAAACCCAAATATAAAATAATAATAATAATAATAATTAAAAAAACCAAAAACACAACAAACAAACTTCTTTGCAATCTGGAAGACAGACGGTGCCCAGGGTCCACGAGGGCCAAAACCACCTCCACGAGCCCGGGCGCAGCGGCCGCTCTTACGCAACTCGCTGCTGTCCTGCTGGGCGGCCCTGCGGAGCGGGGCTCGGTGCCGAGCGGCGATAGCCCTGAGCGCTGCCTTGGCACTTCGCTGCTAACCACAGCACCGCCCGCACCGCTCCAGCTCGCCGGAATTAACACACTTCGTTCGCCGGCAGTTCTGGCTGTGCAGAAAGGGAGCATTCCCGCGGAGGGCTGGCGCGGCGCGGGGCGGTGGGGCCTCTCTCCGCCGAGCGACGGGGACGCTGCGGGTCCCGTCCCCGGCCAAGCCGGCAGAAGCGCTCAGGAGAGGCGTGAGGAGCTCCGGGACCCTCCGCTGTCCCCGCCGGCGTGCCCAGCGCTCCGCGCCATCTCAGCGCGCAGCTCCGCACCGCTCCACGCCCGCCGCGCCGCTCG
>VXAD01001941.1:119882-132101 GCA_013399195.1 Dicrurus megarhynchus | reverse complement strand
GGGGCGGGGAGGCCCCGGTGTGCCGCCGCCCGGGGAATGCCGCTCTCTTCCCTTCCCAGACCTGCCGGGGCTCCCCTTCCGGGCTCCCCGCGCCGGCGAGGACCGGGCTGGAGCTGCAAGGGCAGCGTCAGCTGCTGAGTGTCCCCCGGCTCTGCGCTTTGCCAGACGTATTTACTGGCTACACGGGAAGAAAATAGGCTCCAGGAAGGGCTACGTCGTGTTTGCTGCTTCTGCAGAGTTCATCCCACCCCTGGGAACTGCACAGACCTCGCAGGAGGGGCCGGGCTGCTCTGTAGGGAATTCGGGCGCTTTCCCTGCACGGGGCGTGTGGGAGCGCTGAGCTCAGCTGGGATGGCAGCATGGGAGATGGCTGGGAAACCCTGGGGAGTTCGGGTCACAGATGGCAGCGGCCGTGTGTTGTCATTCCAGACTGCACTCTGTAACCAGCTGACAAATTGAGACAAGTTGTAAGAACCTTTCTGCGAATGCAGTAAGGCTGCTTGTTAACCATACTTGTGACTACAAAGGATCATGAACCAGTATTTTTTTTTAAATGTGTGCTACTGGCCTCCTACTCGAGTGAAGTCAATACCCCTTGTGGAAAAAATCATAGAGTTGCACAGGGTGTTCTGTGGGATGCTTCTGTGGGAGTGATGTAAACAAACTAACACAGAATATTATGTGAAAAATGGAATACGGAGTAACTTAAGTCCCGCAGCAACAGGTGGCAGAGCTGAGGAGAAGAGAGTGCATGTCCTGGCTCTCTGTCTTGCACCTCTGTCACAGCACAATCCTCATCCATTAGGGGTAGAGCTTTGTCTCACTGAAACAGAGGCAAAATACGTGGTGAGGTGGCTACTGCCGTCGCAGGTNCCACGCTAGCCTGTTAGGGCTTGAAACTTCTGTGATAAGAGGGCCGACGTGGCGTGAGTGACATGCAAGGGCTGGGCTACACTGCAGCCTCTGCCTTAGGTCTGTCTTCGGAGGCAGAGTCCTGCAATGGGAAATTATTCCACGTGTCCCCCTGGGACTGGACAATAGCAACAATGCAGCATGGAGCAGTTGTGCCCTGGGGCAGTCAGGAGACAGTGAAAAGTGGAAAGGGCCTCAACAAAAAGCAACCACTTGCAGAACATATACGATAATCAAATCACAGTTCTTTCCACGCTGAAGATTTTTCTTTCCCCCCAGAAACTATACCTGAAAGAAAATACTGCAGGGTACTGAGGCACTAAACCAGCGGCAAAGCAAAACAGAGAGATACTGTGTATCTTTAAAAAAATACACAGGCAAAGTTGCCAAAAGGGGTAAGACTTGCTTAAGAATTGAAAGCACAACAGCTTGGCTACAAAAGTTAAAGGTCTTGGCGTTTCTCATTGAATCAATAAACATAAACTGAAAATAGACAGATTCTAATATAAATTTATACTGAGCAGTTGAGATAAAACTTGAACAGAATAAATGAGAAGGCATTGTTAGGGAAAAAGGCTAGGGAAGCGGTATCAGGATTTATTAGGGAAATGAAGAAAGACATATTGTCTCAGATTTTAAAAGGAAATCTCTTAAAAAATGAGGCCTAGCAGAAGGAAAGAAAGGGAACATGCTAATACAACAATACTTTGTTTTCATGGAAAAAGCTGCAATGAAAAATTTTGAGAAAAAAAAGGACAGGGAAAAAAAGTTAAATCAAAAGAAATGTTTTTGATAACAATGGAAATATCCTATTAAAAAGAAATTGAAGTGCTCCAGGTAACTCAAATATTTTCAGAAAGAAATATTGGAGTAAGTTGACTAGCTTAAGAGAAACAAACAAAAAGGATGTGGGATAGTATTACTCAGAAAAGAACTGAAATGCAGGAGATAAGTTATGTTAATTTTCATCACACATAGTGTCACAATCTGGAGATCAACCCGAGTAAGACACAAAAAGAGAGGTAGCTTGCAGAAAAATTGTGGAAAAGGATTAGGAATAGAGAGTGGGGAACAAAGCATAAGTAGATAGCTGAAGTGCTACAGGCATTTCTGGAGATTTTTATATGGAAGGGAGGGATGCCACACTGCTGTCCTAGGGAATTGTGAGCTAATTTTGATATGTGTATGACAGATGAAACTAGAACCCCAGACCCTGAGACCTTACTGTTTTAATTTCTTGGCAAATGAAGATACTCTGGAGGAACCTGAGAAATTCTTGAGTGTTCTAAGAGCTGCATTTCCAGAAAAAGGACTAAGCAGGAAAACAGCTGATATAGGATGATGTATCTGTTGTGACAGGGGGGTGTCGGAAGCAAGGCCAAGAAAGTTAAGGAGGAAAAACTGAAACTTCTTTACCGGGCATTGAAAACCAAAGGTACTTACAGAAAATACAGATTTTATATACACCTGAAAGAAAGACAAAAGATTGTGAGGTGATTTGCTGGAAAGGATTACTGACTAGAAGGAGCAACTGTGATAAGGGCTGAGGTTCAGCCACTCTCGTACAGCAGCACGTAGACAGCTATGAGGTATGTTGTGTTACAGGATGTCCTGCAGACCAGGAACGGCCTAGTAGCTATCCTGTACCAAGCTGGGCTTTCTAGGCCATGACAAACCAGCATTTTATGTAAAGAAAGGGGTCAACTACTGATTTATTCATCTACCCAAAGGAAATGTAGCATTTTTTATGGGGTATTTGACACCATAACAGAAAAAAAACCCCAAACCATGAATAAAAAGGAAGGAAAGCTTTTGTACAAGGACAAATGTAACAAAGTGGTGCAGTTACAAGAGTATAGACAGCTAAAGAAAAGGCATTCTAGAAATGAAATTAGAGAAAAAACAGAGTAAAATTCCTGACCTTTCCAGGTCAACAAAGCAATTCAGTCCCATTTGCAATCAGTCATAATGGCAGTTATTCTAACAAAAGATATCTTACATTAGGATACATCCTGACATAAAGTTACACTTAGATCTGACCTTGGCTTCCTGAATATGGACCAGCTTGTTTTTACTGTTTTTATGAAGTTCTTAATACTTCCATTACAGCTATTCCATTTGCATTTCAAAAAGGTTCTGTGGAGGGGAAAACAATAATATCATTCCTAATCAGTCCTGTCCCCAAAAGTTCAGCAAAATGTAAGGGAGAACACATGGAACCTATGAAACCTGAGGAACCTATGGAACTTAGGCTGAAAGACAGCTAGAGATATGCAGGATCTTCCAAATATTTCCTGGTTTTCATATCAATGGATTAATAAACCAATAATGGGAGGAGGACAAAGATCCACACAAAGCTTTCAACATATTAGCTAAAATGTTGCACTTGTCTGCCGTATAGTGGCTATAATTCAAATGAGATATTGGGGCTGCATTATGTAAATGGTACGATGAGTTCTGTTATCTTCCTTGGTGAATTAAGGTTTTAGCTGTAGTTAATATATGCTAAGAGGTTTGGTCTAGCTGTTTTTGGAAAAGGACAGAACACAAAAGCCACATGGTTACTTCAGAGAGGTGTTTTCCTTCAGGTTCCCACAGTTAGGCACAAGAGAAACCCTTGACTTTCTTCTGTATGACTAGGTCCTGGTGGTTAACCTTGATCAAGATCATGGTAAAGTAAAACTGCAGGAACTTTACCCATCCTCCTGGTGAAGGTAAGGAGATTTTTGTTAAGAGGTTTGATTTCTGAATGACAGGTAACTGTGTCAGGCACGAGTCGAGGGAATGTAATACTTCATGTTGAGATGAACTGCTGAGATCCCGTTTGTAAACCAGCCAGCTGAAGATCAAATGACAGTGAAAACTGAGCAACTAAAATACATAGGAAGACACTTAGAGAGTTGTGTGTCTCAACATTGCAATTAAAAGAGCATTGGAGTGGAAAATACTGCAAACAACTTTTATGACTTTGGCAAAAATATGTCATATAACACCGCCTTCCTAATTTTGTTTGGATAATGACAGGTTAATAAAAAAGTAAAAGGGGACTGTAAATAAGTAAATATAAAATAAAAGATTAACCAACTGAATAACTAATTATGGTAAAGTAGGGACCGCTGTGTCATGAAATGGCAGAACAGGCATACATCTGGAATTAGAAACTCAGACTCTATTTACTTATATGTGTGCACATTTTGTTCTCCTTTAGTCTGGCCAGGTTATATGGATTTCAACTCTTTTAAAGTGATTTTTTTTTGAAATTTTTAATTACTTGTCTTCACAATAACGATGAATGAGTTATTTACTGTTTTGAGATATTATAGGAGATGTACTTAGGATCTGAGATCTGTCCAGTCCTCTGGGATTTAGATGGATGATCTCATTAGGTTCAGAGTCACTGCAAGAAGTCCAGAAATGTACAGATGCTAAACATAATGCAAAATCTTAATCATTGTTTGCAGTTAATTAAAATGCTATTTTTGTTTGTTTTGCCTCCCTCTGGCATCTTCAAATCCTAATTAATTCTTAACTGTGGGTGGTGGGATTAGGATTGGCAGCAAAACACACCTCAAACAGCCCACCAGCACCATAGGGCTGTACGTGCAGAAGCTCTGCCGAAGCAAAGATCGCATTCTTGAGAAGTTAGATAAAGGTCGCTATTGTTCTTGCCGCCAAGATTATTTTTATCACATTGTCAACATAGTTGTTAATGTACAAACATGCAGGTGAGATACAGAAGACATGAAACTCATAAAAAAGGTGGAGACATCGTATACACGTGCAATTAGGGCACTGAAGATGAGATGTACATAAAAATGCTGAAGGGGAGCAAGTGTTCACTTGACAGATTAAGGAGCTGTCTGGCACTGTTCCTTGTGGTGAACTGCTTGGTGACATTTATGGCACTGATAAATAAAACCTGTGAGCAAATATCATTAATTGATGTCGTTCAAGGAGTGGCTGTTTGGCACGTTTCTATGGGGGTGGTGATTCAGGTGCATAACCAGAGCAACACTGAGGGATTTCGGTTTTTGGTTTGGGTTTTTTTTTTCCTATAATGTTGCAGTTGTTTCAGAATACAATGAGATTTTTTGTCTTAGAAGTGCTGCTGTAATTGGTTTCTGGGACTTTCTTGATTTGGCCTAATTGGACATTTTGAAATGTTGCCAAAGTATGGGGTAGGATTTTGCCAGTTTTCCATCAGTGATTAATAAAGCTCATTTTGAGGATCAATTAGAGTTCCAAAAAGAAGATTTTGCACCAGAATTGCTATAAAACCAATGAATTCTGTTTTATTAATGGACATTTTCAATGTTGAATGACGAAAAACAGTGCTATAGTGAACAGTAAATCCACTTTTTTTTGAGAGAATTTCCTCCCTTCAGATTATTATTGTGTTATTTCAGGAATTCTATAGTCAGGGTGGGGAAGCACTTTAATTCTGGTTTTTGGGGATACTTTTGGCAAAATTCGAATTATTGTCTTAAAAAAATCATTAGACTATTGAAAAGTGGTTTGAACAGGTAAGATTTCCTGAAATGTTTATTTCCTTTTCACAGTGCTCAAAGTTTAAGTAGCAGCTTTCTAAAAGTCTTTAGAAAGAATAAGTAACTGCTCTTGGTGTGTCTGAAGACCTAGTGAATTTAAAGAAATGAAGTGCTATGTCTGGAGGAAAGAAAAGCCGGTAGTATATGCCGTCATCAGTTTCTAATCAACCCAGCTCCTCCCCAGGTTCTCGTTTTCATAAAGATAATTTAAAAACAACACGCAAGTGGTTCAGCCTGTCTCTGTGCATTTATAATTTGTTTATTTCTCTGGTACACAAGTATAGATTTGGTGGATTGTTTTTCCTACAGTCAGAGGACTGACTAGGGTGGATAAGTTAACAAGCAGGAGGTTCCTGCATGTTGGAATTAGCAACTTATCTGTCTCATCCATTGCTTGTTTGTTCATGTTTTGCTCATTCAGGTGTATCCTAAAGAAATGAGATACCCAGCTATTACAGTAGTGCCAGTTTCTGATTTGTTCCAGGAGTTCATAGCCGTGGGTCTGAGTGCATCAGAAAGGACCTGTAGGTGTTTCCATACTACTTCTCATTGCATTTGGGTCATAAGTTAAGTTTTTAATCTTAATGTTATTGGGATTCAGCTGACCAGGTATCTAAAAAAAAGTATAGCATTGCTATGCTATGCACAGCTATACCATGACTTGCTGTCCTTACTCTTTACACGTCAAGCAAGAGCTTTTACTGAGGCACTTCCCCCTGCAAAGCTTTATGCACACCGTGTAACTCTGCCACTCTGCTGCAGCACTTGAAGGTCGCTTGAAAAGCCAGAGTTTTGACTAAAGTAGGACTGTTCCTTCCTTCTACTTCCTCCCTACAGAGAGATTTTTCAAGCTGGCCTCCAAAGCAACTTCTGGGATTCCTGACAGATCAGGTTTTCTAGGGGAAGGATCTGCTTCTTTTGTAGACACTATTAGGATAAATATCACAACATGAAGCCCATAATCACACTCAGAGCATGCTTTCCTCTTGTATGTCAGGCAAATTGAGTTTAAATTGGCATTTAGTGAAATATGACTGTTGAAACTCTACCAGCACTACATATTACACTGAGCAGGTATATATACTACGCTATGTGCTACACTTGGGGCAAAAAATGGCAACCCATTCCAAACCAGTAGAATTATAGTGCTATCCATTATAGCATTTCTGCTAGCACCAGGGAAATATTTCTCTTCCATGCCTCTCAGGAGAACTTAGGAACCAAAATACTTCCATGAAAACTCTGTGCATATCTCCAAATTCTTCCAGAAATTCAGCTATGAATGGATCCAGGGTGAAGACGGTAAAGGGATTCAGGGTGAAGATGGTAAAGTGATCTCATTTGTTGCATGTGTTAGGCCTGCTAAAATAAAGCCTAGCAAAATACTGCTAAAGCAAGAGTGGAGGATGAATGGGAAGATTAGAGTGCATTATTTTACATGTTTTTACTTACTGAAATGAGTAGATGACCTCATCTTCTCCAGAGCAGAGACAGCAGGTTTCTACCTTCTGTTCTGAACTTAGTAGAAAGGTGGAATCTCAATTCCTAGATTTTGTTATTTTTACTTTAAGGTGGAGTTTGTTTCCCAGCATCTCTATGTTTCTCGCTCTCTTTTCCATAGTAATGATGGCTTATGAAGAGCAAGCCGATTAAGAATAGGACGAGCTGCACGATCCCTCAATTAATACACCCACCCACCTGGTAGTTGAGCTCCATATGGTCTTGGATTAGGAATGAGAGAACTTGCAAAGCTCTTGCTTCTGTCAGGCCTCCAAAATCAAGACTCTCCCCAGTGCATTTTAGCTTTGCCTCAGAATAACCCAGTTATAATTATTCCAACTGCAGGAGCCTTTCCAAGCCCTAATCTTTTAACCGAAACCACTGCGGTTTGGGACAAGGGATCTGGTTTCAACAGGACCTCTACACATCTTCCCACTCTACCTTCTCTCCCAGCTGCATTCACTCTTTATTTGATTCTTCTCAAAAGGTGTCCCCTGTCCACCGCTGAAAGGGAACTGTGTGGCAAGCCTTTGGTGCTGCCACAACCACTTCAAACTAGAGGCTTTTCTGCAGGCCGGCTAGATGCTATTTCTTCTTGCCTGATGGGCTCTCCTTACTAGTGTGCTCCTTGCCCACCCCACTCAGTATGAAGGAAAAGCTACTGAAGCTTGTCACTTGTCATCTACTTTTTCCATCAATGTTAGTTTATTAATGTGAAGTTGCTTCTGCTTCTGCAATTTTTGGAAAATCCAAACTAGGTCCACTATCATGAAATTTGGAGACATGACTCATTAAAAAACTCATTGCAGATGGCACCATGACAAAACTGGTCTAGATGATCTGTTCAGAGAATAAGAAGAATGAACTACTGGTTTTGTTTACTCCAACAGCCCATCTACCCCAGTTGCCTTTGGCTGATGAGTAGAGGATGCTTGCAGAAAGACTGGAAGAAATAGAACAAGTGTAGAATTTCCTAACTTCTGGCAGCCAGAGGATATGGGAATTTCCTAAACCAGAAATTTCACTGGATTGCACCATCATGTTTACTAGCCATTGATAGACTTGTCGACCATAAATTATCTGATCTGTTTTGAACTTTCTTGAACCTCCACATCATCCTTTGATAACAGTCCAAATGGCCTTTTTTAGTAAAACAGCTTTTGCAATAAAAAGGAGAATACACACAAATTCCTGTTTAGTCTGGAAGCTGGCTTCAGTGTAGCAGAGGTGGACCTGCTTTTCCCAATACTTTCTTGCTGCAATTCAGAAACACAGATCTTAAAAATAATTTTTGATCATAATTTAATCTTGCTGGCTTTCTTTCAGTTCAGATTTTCTTGCTCATGTTAATTTGATTTTGTGGACTGACCACTAATTTCCTGTACCATGTGCAACCCTGTATAACTTGAAAAAAATTCCCTGCTATGTTTTTTCATGACAGATCAAAAATGGATATGAACTGTGCATTGGAGGTTAGAGTGTGCTTCCAGATTTGTTTCTCTCTCTTTTGCTTTCCTTCTTGTTATTTATTTTTCTTTCCTATTTGTCTCAATTTTCATTCATTTCTCTTCTGTTCTCACACACCCACTCTGGTTCCCCTCGAATTCTGGTTGTAGGATGGAGTTGGATCTCTGTACAAAAGCGCAGTATTATTACATTAGGTTGTTTTTATATTCCCCAGAAATCTTGAAACAGACATGGATTACACTGCATTGGAAAATGGAAATTGAAGAGGAAAAGAAACAGTATCTAGTACTAGCAGTTTATTTTCCATTTTTTTTTCAGGAAATGGATGTTTGCCCCAGACAAAACTAGAGGATGTTGGCCAAATACCTTCAGTTAACACCAAAATGTTTTGAAGTGTTTCATGGCATTTAGAGAAGATTGGCCTCAGCTAGCATTAATAATAAATGGAAATTAATCTAAAGTCATTGTAGTCACGTACTGTCCATGAGTTTTTTGTGTGTATAAGCACTGCTTATCCGTCATTTAAAGAGGGACACAGGATGCTTTCCTGCTGTGCTGACTCACTCCTGGTAGTCTAAAAATGAGAAGGGGCATGTATGCTTCCTGATTTTCACATTCCTTTTAACACTTTTAACACAAAAGATTTTGGATTCTTTTTGTCTGCCAAAAGGTAAAGTTTTCATTTAATCAGCAGACTGGAGTAATTTTTAAACTGCTGCTTTACCATGATTGTTTTCATTTTTAATCACCGTGCCCTCATGCACTGTAGTACTCAGGAAGTAAGAGGCCTGGGAAATTGCAAATAAAACCTGTGTGTCTTGTAAGACTCTTCTTCAGAAAGTGATTAGAGGGCCTCCTGTCCACCAGATAATATGGGCTAGGTGGTCAAGTGATTCAGCTTAGCACGTTTCATTGCCTGTGCTCTCTGCCTGCTTGTGTACAAACAACTTCAAAAAGGAACAGATGAGGTGTGTAGTACTTCTGAGAAAAACATGAAGTCATTTGTATCAGAACTGATGTGCCAATCAACCACTCTAAAATCAAAGATCTGTAGGGCAAAACAAACCAACCAGTAACAAATCTGGCAGCTGATGTCAGATGAACAATGTCCATTACCATTAGAGACACCAAAGAAACAAATTCTGCTTGTCCAGCCCTGAGCTGTGAAAGCCAGACAAAAATTACTCAGAAGGAAAAGTAAATTGAGAGCAATAAAGGATAAAAAGCTGAAATCCGCTAAGGTACCATGTTAAGTTGTGTTAAAATGCAAAAGAAAGAATACTGTTTCATTGACAAGAGCCTTATGCCCTGAAAGGTATACAGATTCTCTTCCAGCTCATCTCAGAGCTGGATTACATCCTAGGCACTCCTGGTCCGGCTATCAGGCATTTGAAGAGGTCAGTGCTGGGTTGCTTTTCAGTTGAAGCCAAGTTTCTGACTCCTGCATTTCTGAACACAGTCACAGCCTGTGCATGACTGATGCAGTGGGAAATTGTGCCTGTCCGTGACCTGAGCTTTGCTTCTCAGAGAGGAGCAAAATGCTGTCATTACTTTCCTGGTATGAACTATGTGCTGCCTCCCTCTGCTCTTCCCTCCCTCTTTAGAGCCCGCTCCAGTTCAGGCAGCACAGATACTACAGCGTTTCAAAGGCTCTTTGACATGTCCTGCAGTTGTATTGAACCCTCATTTCATGGTCACTAAGAAAACCATTTATGTGAATGCATGGTAGCCGCAGCACAGCCCTGAAACTTGAAGAGAACAACAGGACCTCTCTTTTTGCCAGACAGGAGTGGTGTTTCAGGCACTGGGCGGGGGGCATTGATAGTGAAAGTCTCACAGGGCTTAGGGTCCTGGATTTCCCAATCTGGGGATTTACGTTTCTTATGCAAGTATCATCTTCTGCCTAAGCAGATGGAAGGGAAACTGTGGTCATGTGAGGACCCAGGAGCATCTGTCCTCATGCAAAGTAGGTGGCTAGAGGAACACTTTGAGATACTTTGACATATCTATTCCAAAAGATGCAGGGAATTGGCATCAGAATATAGTAGGAGGCTGTACCTCTCCAGTATCCACAAGTGTTTGCTGTTGCCATCAGTGAATGGCGTTCTGTGTCAGTTTCATTCGATGGGGATGATGACACATTTTAAGGCTCCCATTCTCACCATCACATGGTTTTGTGTCCCTGCATTTTAGTCATTTCAGAGCGGTGCATCACCACCCCACTGGCTCATGCTGTGCTCTGTGTTTAGCAGCACATATTTATGACATGGTGAGTGAAGAATGAAGTCTAACTCAAGTCCTCAACTAACCCGTAAGTGAGGGATTAACTGCCTACTGCATTCTTTTACTAAGTATTAATCACTTAACATTATTTTCATTTTTTCGAAAAGTCTTTCACTGCCTTAGTATGTCAGCACACAACTGGGTTTGAAATCATGGCATTTGAGGGACTGCTGATACATTAGACAGCCATTGCTGTCCTCAGCCTGAGAAGGGACCTGTTGTGCTACTTTCTGGGTGAAGGAAAAAGTACATGTGGATGGGCTACAGCTATCAAGGTTTGCTCTTGCTTTACAAACCTGTCTTCCTGGCTGTGGTAGAGTTAAAAAAATAATTACAAGTTTTTCAAAGGATCACCCACATACACATGGTATGAGAGCTCTTTTCTTTGTTGGTTTCATTTTATTTGTACATGACTCACTCTTGGCAAAATGAGTGAGCCTCATGAGCCTGTAAAAATTCTGTTTGGATTAAATGATTTGCATTAAATGATTTATAACTGCAAGAAGGCTTTAATATTCCTATAATTCCTTAAGGAAAAACAAACTGATCTTATTCTTTCAAGTAGCTATTGCTTTCACGTCTGTTACTTCAGACGCCATCTTACTCGCTCAAGCTGATAGCTGTTAATGAGACTCTGGGTACTTCTTCCTTGCTCTCCCTGCCTCATGAATTAGAGATGGGTGGTGGGGATGTAGTGTCATCCTTTTCTGAGCACATTCTTCTGAGTGTGACTGAAGGCCAGGAAACCCACAGCCTCCCAGACCTGCTTGCCTTGCTAAGAGCAAGGAACAGCATTTGTGCTGGCCTGAGGTGTGGTGATCATGTTTCTGAGACCCAATTTACTCTGGTTTTGTAGCCCAGAGGCCCATCAGTCTTTATTTTCCTGTCAGAGTCAGTGTGCTGGTTACAGCCACCTCATTCCTGCTGACTCCTGCACGGATCAGCTGTCAGCAGGGCAGGTGGGTAGCTGACCTGCCCTCACACCCTGACCCCTTGGTTCCCCAAGCTCAGAGATGTGGGGGCAAGGGGAAAGCCCTCACTGGGCATCCCTGCAGAGAGGGGACTGCCAGCCGCCGGCAGCCACCAGGGCTGCCCGCACCCTTGGGATAGAGGCCTCGCAGCAGGGTGTGCCTGTTAAAGCCCATGGGAAAAGCATGCGAGTCAACAGCGGGACAATCCAGCCGGATGCAGGACGTGCCATCAACAAGCCCTTTGACTCTGTGTTTGCGCAGAGCCGCGGCTGGCCTGGCTGCCCACTCCAGAGGTTGAGGCGCGGCACAGTTGTTAGCGGGAGCCGCTGCCTTCGGCCTCAGACCACGGGGAATCCTCCTCCTTTCCCGTGCCCGTGTGCTTCTGACTGGACGACCCGCGGCCACGGGATTTTAATATTTGAAGCAGAAAAGCGCCGCGGTCCCCGCGCAGCGGCTCCCCCGCCGCCCGCAGCCGCTCGCCGTGCCCGCACCTCGCCGCCCGAGCCCCTGGGGCGAAGCGGTCACTCGGCGGCGCCCCG